>SJYX01000369.1:26300-40778 GCA_006410675.1 Oreotragus oreotragus
CAGGAGCCCTGGTGAATAGTATGAGGAGATTAAGTCTCAGGGAGAAGAGCCCAGAGAATACTCTCCACTCTTAGTATGTGTGTTTGGGGGTGTGACTAATGATGGACAATATTTTACTAAGTGTTCAAAAGTGGTATGAATTAGTGATGTGTGTATCTCCAAACCCTTCCTCTCACTTTAAGAAGTGGACTATGCATTTTGTGCAGAGAAGGCAATGGCACCCCACTCCAGTACCCTTGCTGGGAAAATCCCATGGATGGAGGAGCCTGGTGGGCTGCAGTTCATGGGGTTGCAAAGAGTCGGATACGACTGAGAGACTTCACTTTCACTTTTCACTTTCATGCATTGGAGAAGGAAATGGCAACCCACTCCAGTGTTCTTGCCTGGAGAATCCCAGGGACGGTGGAGCCTGGTGGGCTGCCGTCTATGGGGTCACACAGAGTCAGACACGACTGAAACGACTTAGCAGCAGCAGCAGCATGCATTTTGTGACCCTTCTACAAAACATATAACCAGACATTTTAGTCATATTAATTCATAAGTCTCTGAATCAAAATGAGCCACCTCCAGGAAACTACATCCAGATCAGATGTATGTATCATAAGATCTTGTACTTGCAGCCTAGTTACTGTAATTACAACTCACATCAGGGTGTTTATAGAGGGGTAAACATATTTTGTGTGTCAAAGAGATACAAATGATTTGGACCTTGATCAGTTCACAGTAAACTGATTGCAGTAATGGGCTATGAATGAATGACAGCATTCCTGTTTCAGCATCCTTTTCCCTGAACCTTTCTGGGCTTTGCTCACCCTGCCTCTTGCTGGCCCTATGTAACACTGTGGAGACTAAGCCCAGAGAAGTTTGCATACTCTGCTTGCTCTCAGTCAGGACTGGGTTGACTGGCTTTTGGCATCTCTTCTCCACCATAGGAACAAGGCCAAGTCACTCTTCGAGGATGAGCGACCACATGGAGGGAGCTGGGGGTTTCCAGACCCCAGCCAGTCAGCCATTGGGCAGTGTTGCCTAATTAAGCAAGAACTGAACAGCAATCTATGAGGCAACTTAGCCAAGATTGGGAAACCATGTTTCTGGACACATAAATTATTTATGCATGGAATTTGACCTTAATGGATTGTTATGATTTTAATACTCTCTGTTGTAGGGTGGTTTATTTCACAGCAGTAGTAACTAAGTCAACTCTGCAACTGTGGATTTCTTATCAAAACTCACATGACTTCAGTCTTTTAATCTGTAATTTGTGGATGTTAAATAAACTTTAGATGGTAATCATATTAATAAGTTAACTCAAACTATATAGAGCATAGTAGGAGTCCAGTAAGCATTTTATTTGAACAAATAAATAGGTATTATTTAATAAACATTTTACAAAAATTGCGCTGCAAATGCTATGTAGTTAGGGTCATTGAGAGATATTTTTTCCTCCACCCCCCTACATTGAGGGTAAGAAAATGCCTTTGGGTTCTCTCAAAATAGATTATTCTGCCTCTGTAATGGGTACCTGTAGGACTGATTGAAGAATGATGCCATGTTAGGAGTCACAGTGGTTTGGGAAAATCCAGGAAACATTTTCTATTGTGATAAAGATAAAAGAGCCTTTTCTTGGCAAAAGGTAGCAGCTAAGTGCTTTGTAAAAATAACAAAGCAGAATCATTAGCCTAAAGAAAAAGTAGCACTGTCAGAAATTATATATTACACATTTAAAGATAAGTAAGAAGTCAAAGTCATTGGCCTAACCTCATGATATCTTTTTTTTTTTCCTAGACAGATTTACACTAATAATTCAATAATCTGTTCCTTAGAGAATGTCTTTTTTTTTTTTTTGCATTCAAGTATTGTAATATGTAGAGGCTTTCTGGGTAGCTTAGCTGGTAAAGAATTCATGTGGAATGCAGGAGACCCCGGTTCAAATCCTGGTTTGGGAAGTTCCCCTGGAGAAGGGATAGGCTACCCACCCTAGTATTCTTGGGCTTCCCTGATGGCTTAGACAATAAAAAATCAGCCTGCAATGCAGGAGACCTGGGTTGGGAAGATCCCCTGGAGGAGGGCATGGCAACCCACTCCAGTCTTCTTTCTTAGAGAATCCCAGTGGACAGAGGAGCCTGGCAGGCTATAGTCCATGGGATCTCAAAGAGTTGGACAAGACCGAGTGAACTAAGCACACACATTGTAATATGTAATAGGCAGAGGCATATAGACTAAGTTTTAGCTTTGGTCTTATTTTAGACAAGTGATGTTAATCCTCTAACTGGTACAGATGGCATGTGAAATAACACGAGGAAAACAGGGCTTCCATTTTTCCTTGTGGTCAAAAGTAAATTAGAGTACTGAAGACACAGGGGTTATTGAGAGCACTGTAAAATTCTGTATTGTTGCTGAATAATACAAAGAAGGGTTGCGGTGGTAGAGCTATGGCAGATATCCAGGATAAGGAATTAAGACAATTGTATTAATGAATCGGGAATACAATGTCTCAGATATTACTCCTATTATAAAAGTAATTTGACTACATTATTCTCAATTTTCTCATTTGTACCACGGTGAGAGGCAGTCACTGATTTCTAAAGTCACTAAAACACAAAATCTTGAGTGTAATCGTCTCTCCCCCCTTCTTTTTTTTTTTAAGATTTTTTTGATGTGGAACATTTTTAGAGTCTTTATTGAATTTGCCACAATACTGCTACTGTTCTGTGGTTTGGATTTTTGGCCACAAAGCGCATGGGACCCTAGCTCCTAACCTGGGATCAAACTCACATTCCCCCGGCAGTGGAAGGCAAAGTTCCAGGGAAGTCCTTCCCTCCCCGCTTCTATTCAAACCCTCTCATTCTGCAGCTCTCGAGGCCTTGGGTGAGGACACATCCACGTTTCCTAGTGTTGAGGTGTGAGAGCCAAGGTCAAGGATACAGAGAGGGGTATTATGCAAGGTAGTTTTCAGAGGGACTAGAGAGTCTGGAGGCTCACAGGTTATACCCACTTGTAACCTGGCTCACGTGTGTTGAGCCTGACAACTGATCATATTTTGGTTTTGTTTTTCCCAGACTTTGGCCTAGCAGAGAGTATGATACTTGCAAGCATTTCTTGAGTGTGCACTGAAGAAACTCAATGTCTTTTGAAAGATGCATAAGCAATATACTAGTGTGTGCCTTGTGTGTGAGAGAATAGAATGGTTTGTGTGGAAGCCCAGAGCAGAGTCCAGCAAACCTGCTCTGAGATATCTGGGGAACCTTCACAGATAGAGGGCATCTGAGGAGGATATTCAAATATAAGTAAAAGTATGACATGGAGCGGGAAGAAAGAGAACCTTCAAGAGAAAGAGAACTCAAATAGTTGATTCACAGTGCGAGGCTCAATCACCTGAGATGCCTACATTTGTGACTGATTCAGAGGTATGGTCAACATATATTAAACTGAATGGAAGTGAAATATGTCCCCCTCTCCTCGGATTTGAAGGAATCTCAGTTTATCAGAAATAGATGAAAGGAAGGTAGGAACTCCATTCTGACAGTGTTCTCAAGATTAATTGGATTATTTTGCTTCACCTATAATTCTCTTCAGTTTGAGACATTAAACTTGTAACCACAATGCTATAAGGGATGTTTCATGAATACCGTGCATAGTATTAACCTGTTTGAGGATATGTCTGCATGTTTTAGAATGCAAATTTGTATGTTTAGGATGTGCGTGTATGAATATTGTGAGAGCAATTTTTGAACTTTTTGCTTTTTTAATGACTGTGTCTCCAAGATCCATGTCACCAAACTGAGCAAGTGTTACCGTTCCTCACAGCCTGATGGTCTGATGCAATCTTTGGAGTTGCAAAGGTGAATTCAAATCCCTCCTGAGTGTGAGTTCCAGCAAAACAAAATGACAGTAGCTGCAGATCATGCATGCAAAGTGAGTTTAAAAGCTAACTGGATATTAGTTGAGAAGGTAAGCTTGGCATGACCATGAGTCAGCCAAGGGAGTGGAGGCCCAAGTGCTGCCTGTCATCGGTCTTGTTTTGGATGGTAACAGGACCTCTGAACTGTCATGTGCTGCTTTTTCTTCTTCGTTCTCTGAATTTTCCCATGACCTCCTCCTTGCTGTTATACTTGTAATCTCTTCCTGCTGTACTGTATGTATCTTCTTTAACATTGCATTTATTGATTGATTTTGGCCGGGCCTTCACTGCTGTGTGGGCTCTTCTCTACTTGTGGTGAGCAGGTCTACTCTCTAGTTGTGGTGCAGAGGCTTCCCATTGTGGTGGCCTCTCTTGCTGCAGAGCACAGGCTCTCGTGTGCGCAGGCTTCTCTAGTTGCAGCTCCCTGGGCTCCAGAACACAGGCTCAGTCATCGTGGCTCACAGGCTTAGTTGCTCCCGACATGTGGGATCTTCAAGGACCAGGAATAGAACCCATATCTCCTACATTGGCAGCTGGATTCTTTATCATTGAGCCACCAGGGACGCCCCTACCCTCTTTTTAATGTATCTTTCTTTTTCTCTCTCTCCCTTTTTATTTTTCCTAATCATCATTTTATCCCATTCTTCCAGAAAACCTCCTCAAACCTAACAAAAAACAAATACTTGGAAGTCCACGGCAATGGAATAGCATACTACCCAAAAGGTTTAAACAATTTACTCCTAAACTTCAGATGAATCTAGTGTCTTGGGCGAGTATAGTATCATCCACTTAGACTTTATTTTTCAATACATTTCTTTTATTTTATTTATTTGGCTGTGCTGGGTCTTAGTTGAAGCACCCGGGATCTTCAGATTTTGCTGTGGCTGCAAGGTCTTGGTTGTAGCATGTGGGATCTAGTTCCCTGACCAGGGATAGAACACACACCCCATCATTGGAACCACAGAATCTTAGCCACTGGGCCACCAGGGAAATCCCACATCCCCTTAGATTTTAATTGAAAAAAAACAGAAATAGCCCTTTAGGCCTGCAGTAAATATTCCAGAATCAAGATTTTCCTAAAGCCCACATTCCCTTCCGTCTCCTCTCTGATTCTGTTGGACTATTCTGACAACGCTAAAATTTAACATTCTTGCTGTTCTGGTTCCTAANTTTTAATTAAAAAAAAAAAAAAAAAAACAGAAATAGCCCTTTAGGCCTGCAGTAAATATTCCAGAATCAAGATTTTCCTAAAGCCCACATTCCCTTCCGTCTCCTCTCTGATTCTGTTGGACTATTCTGACAACGCTAAAATTTAACATTCTTGCTGTTCTGGTTCCTAAAGCATATGAAATACATTTTAGTTCCCCTCCTACACTAAGAACTAACAAATTATATGGAATTTTAATGCTACTGTCTCATAAAAAGTTCAGTGGAAATGATTAGAATAACTTGGGTTCTTATTTTGAACTAGCTCTACAGCCCTGCCCACTGGAGGCCATGAGATTTGTTTTATCTACACCACTGGGATGCTGTAAGGTTTATGGAGATAATGGATGTGAGACTGCTTGGTATAATGCAATTCAGATACAAGGAGTTGTTCTGCATATATATATTAATTTAATATTTATACCTCCCTTCAAAATGATTTTATGTAGTTAATACATATTCAATAAGAAAGAAAGTGTTCTATTTAAATCAAAACAAAAAGGGAAATTTTTTTAAATAGTTTTTTTATCTTGCTTCTTTCTAACCCTTTAGTCCTCTAGGTGTTCTAAAATTAGTCATCTAAAGATTCAATTTATCCTCAGAATTTTATGTCCATTGCAGTCATAGCTATGTTTTTCAAAATAANTCTGGGTTTTCTTATTTCTTTTTAATGTTTAAATACTTTTAAATTAACAGATATGTACTCAAGTATGTAAGTTGTATGGAAAAATTGAGAGGAAACCAGATAGAAAATTAATATTCTCACAAAGAAGTAAGGGCTGTCCTCAAGAATTGAATGGACACAAGAGTTGTGTCAAGATGTGCTTTGAATTATTGGTTTTCCTGGATATTTTCTAGTCCTGTATTATTTAAAATTATTTTCCTAGACAAACCAACAAACATAAACAACCACAATGGAAAAACTATCCAACCCCAACAGTCTGATTAGTTAGTTCCTTAATTCAGTATTTTGACCCCTAATGAATGCAATATTAAATAAATTTCCTTTGTACAGCAAACTTAAATCAGGGATTGGGACTCATGGGCAGCAATATTATCTTTATTTTGATTACTAGGATGTTTTGGAAGATTCTCATATTCATTGGATAAGTATAGGGATCATTTCAGGGAAAATTAGTGCTTTTGATCCATAGTAATCTACATGTAGCCTTTCCTGATGTTTCCTATGTTGCTGTAATTTAATACCCTTAAATTATTTTAAAAATTGAAGCATTTGAAAGGAGAAATGAAACTTTGATATGACCTTCCTTTTCTTTCATTATATGGGCTTCCCTGGTGGCTCAGATGGTAAAGAATCAGCCTTTAATACAGGGGACCAGGTTTGATCCCTAGGTGGGGAAGATCCCCTGGAGAAGGGAATGACCACCCACTCCAATATTCTTGCCTGGAAAGTTCCATTGACAGAGGAGCCTTTAAAATTTTAAGCATCTGAAAAGAGAAATGAAACTTTGATATGACCTTCCTTTTCTTTCATTATATATGTAAAGATAAATGAGACCTCTCCAGATGTTTGTTCTTGTCAAGAAAAGGAAAGTTGAGATCTCATTCAAAATGCACAAGATTCAAATATTTTAAGCAGTTGGTGAGGAAAAACAATCATCTAACCAACCAGTCAAAGATACTTTGTGAAGTGATTATTATGATTATTTACTGCCTTGAGAACATTATTCAAATAACTTCAATCCTCAAAACTAATTTCTGTATAAAAGAAAAAATAATAGTGGAATCTACTTCATTAGATCATTGTGAGGATTAAATGAGATAAAGCATGTAAAGTAAGTTATATATATGGTAAGTGTGTTATCTGTCATGATCATGATGGTGATCATTGGGGAAAAAAGTTTATCTGGATTCTATATAAGGCCCCAGTCTCCACTTCCCTTGATTCATTATTTTTTAAAGCTAATTAATGATACAACTTAAGGTTCTCTGAAATGTGTTTATTTTATTTACTCTCTTATCTTCCATAATGAGTAGTCCTAGTTCTATCTATGATCAATGCTCAAATTATAAGTAAAAATGTGACTTTGTGCTTACCTTTCCTTGGATTGGCTTCTTCATCCATCTACTCCACAGCCTTTCTCTATTTCTACTTTCTTATCTGAGCCATTTTTCATACCTATTTTGAAAGTTAATTCTATGTCAAAGTTTAAAGAAAAAGGTTTGTTCATTACATTTTCTATGTGTGAGTATGTGCACTGATTGTGTGTTAACCCACTTGGCTGCAAGAACATGTATGCTCTTTGATCAGGGCCAAGGGAAAGGACTTGCAGTTGTCCAGATGAGAATGTGTGGCATACACAGCTCTTGGCTTATTGAATGTTGAGTCTTTGGATTATTTTGTCTATTCTCAAAGCTGATTAAATTTAAATATTGAAAGAATAAATATTCTAAATATTTAATTAGCCTCTCACTGTGTAAATGATAGAAATGAAAAAGCTATATCCTACCTAGAGTATAGGTAGGACAGTGGTAATTAAGAAAAGTAATTCAGTGAAAATGTACTTTGGGGCACTTGCTTGCTGGTCTAGTGACTTAAGACTTCACACTGTCTATGCAGGGAGCCTAGGTTTGATCTCTGACCAGGAGACTAGATCCCACATGCTGCAACGAAGAGTTCACCTGCNAGAAATGAAAAAGCTATATCCTACCTAGAGTATAGGTAGGACAGTGGTAATTAAGAAAAGTAATTCAGTGAAAATGTACTTTGGGGCACTTGCTTGCTGGTCTAGTGACTTAAGACTTCACACTGTCTATGCAGGGAGCCTAGGTTTGATCTCTGACCAGGAGACTAGATCCCACATGCTGCAACGAAGAGTTCACCTGCCACAGTGAAGATCGAAGATCCCACATGTTACAACTAAGTCCTGGTGCAGCCAAATAAATAAGTAAATATTTTTAAAAATTAGAAAAGTTACCTTTTAAAACCAAATGATGTACTTCACTATGTGTATTGTACAATATCACAGTAGATTGTGAAAACTTTTTAAAATTCTAAATCCCAATATGTGGTTAAAATCAAATGCCCAATTTCTCTTGCTCTTTCTTTCCTGCTCTCTAACACTTGCCACGTGCAGGAGTACCGAGGACTAAGAAAGAAACATCAGGGAGAAACTAGCCTGTGTACTTGCCAAAGGTTGTTCAACCAAACATCAGTGGTTTACTAATAGCAACAACAACGGCAGGATAATATTTACTGGATGTTTTCTGTGAGCAAAACCTGTGAAGGGTTATACTGTTTATAATAGTTTGATGATATCATCTCCATTTATATATCAGGTTGCTAAAGGGTGCATGCTAAGTTGTGTCTGATTCTTTGCGACCCCCTGGACTGCAGCCCGTCAGGTGCCTCAGTCCATTGGATCCTTCCTCCAGGGGATCTTTCTGACCCAGGGATCAAACCCGTGTCTCCTATGTCGGCAGGCAGATTCTTTACCACAGAGCCACCTGGGAAGCCCAACTAACGCATCGAGGGGTTAAATAATTTGTCCAAGTTCACACAAACGTAAATTGATTTGAGCTGGGCTCAAATCCAGCCCACAAGAAGCAGCCTGTCTAGTAATTGAGATTAATATGAACATAAAAATACACCACAAAAGGCCCAGTGGGATTTTGCTTAGTAGTGTCCCTATTGTTTGAAATACCTCTATCTGGGTCACTTAAGAAATACTAATTGGTAACAAAGCTAATGGAGGTGATGAAAGGCCAGCTAGCTACTTAAAATTCTAAAAGATGATGCTGTTAAAGTGCTGCACTCAATATATCAGCAAACTTGTCAAACAAGGCAGTGACATGACTGGAAAAATTAGTTTTTATTCCAATCTCAAAGAAGGGCAGTGCCAAAGAAAGTTCAGACTATCAGACAGTTACACTCATTTCGCATGCTAGTAAGGTTATGCTGAAAATCTTTCAAGCTAGGCTTCAGGAGTATGTGAACCGAGAACTTCCAGATGTACAAGTTGGGTTTGGAAAAGGCAGAGGAACCAGAGATCAAATTGCCAACATTCATTCACTGGATCATAGAGAAAGCAAAGGAGTTCCAGAAAAACATCTACTCTGCTTCATTGATTATGCTAAAGCCTTTGACTGTGTGGATCACAACAAACTGGAAAATTGTTAAAGAGATGAGAATACAAGACCACCTCACTTGTCTCCTGAGAAACCTTCATGCAGGTCAAGAAGCAACAGTTAGAACCTGACCAGGAACAACTGACTGGTTCAAAACTGGGAAAGGAGGATAACAAGGCTGCATTTTGTTACCTTGTTTATTTAACTTCTATGCAGAGTGCGTGTGCAAGAGCTAAGTTGCTTCAGTCCTGTCCTACTCTTTCCAACCCTACGGACGGTAGCCCACCAGGCTCCTCTGTCCATGGTATTTCCCATGCTCTCCCCCCAGGATCTTCCCAACCCAGGGATCGAGCCCATGAATATGCAGAGTACATCATGTGAAATGCCAGGCTGGATGAATCACAAGCTGGAACAAGACTGCCAGGAGAAATATCAACAACCACAGATATGCAGATGATACCACTCAAGTAGCAGAAAGTGAAGAGGAACTAAAGAACCTCTTGATGAAGGTAAAAGAGGTGAGTGAAAAAGCTGGCTTAAAACTCAACATTCGAAAAACTAAGATCATAGCATCTTGTTCCATCACTTCATGGCAAATAGAAGGGGAAAAAGTAGAAGTATTGACATATTTTATTTCTTGGGCTCCAAAATCACTGCAGTCGGTGACTGCAGCCAAGTAATGAAAAGATGCTTGCTTCTTGGAAGAAAAGCTATGACAAACTTAGACAGCATATTAAAAAGCAGAGATGTCACTTTGCTGACAAAGGTCCATCTAGTCAAAGCTATGGTTTTTCCAGTGGTCATGTATGGATGTGAGAGTTAGACCACAAAGAAAACTGAGGACTGAAGAACTGATGCTTTTGCACTGTGGTGCTGGAGAAGACTCTTGAGAGTCCCTTGGACAGCAAGGAGATGAAACCAGTCAATCCTAAAGGAAATCAGTCCTGAATATTCATTGGAAGGACTGATCCTGAAGCTGAAGCTCTAATACTTTGGCCACCTGATGAGAAGAGCTGATTCATTGGAAAAGACTCTGATGCTGGGAAAGATTAAAGGCAAAAGGGGAAGGGAGTAGCAGAGGATGAGATGGTTAGGTAGCATCACCAACTCAATGGACATGAGTTTGAACAAATTCCTGGAGACAGTGAAGGACAGGGAAGCCTGGAGTGCTGCAGTCCATGGGGTCACAAAGAATCAGACGTGACTCAGCAACTGAACAATAACTATGTGAACAATTTTTTTCTTCTTTCCTTAATGCAAATATGCATAAAATAAGGCTATAGAAAATAGTCAGTGAGAAATATCATATATTTATCAAATATCTGTGAATTTTATTTGGAAATTAATGATACCTTCTACATAAATCTCATTGTGGAGAGGCAGTATGGCCTAGTGATTCAGAGCAGGATCTTAAGTCAGTCAGTCACCTATTAGCTCAAGTAAGTTACTTAACCTTTATAGGTATCAGTTTTCAATCTCAAAAATCGATATAATAATAGTACCTACTCACAGAATTGTTATACATAAATGAGGTGGTAAGACCTAGAAAACAGCACAGTGGCTGACACATAATAAATACTTTAAAATTAGTTGTTATTGTATTATCATCATTATATCTAATTAATTTATAGGAAACATAGAGTCTTGCTTTTCTTAGTGTTTCTTTCCAAGTTTTCAGAAACCATAGTGGATGCTCTCTTCAATATTTGGGCCCTGGGCATCCTAGTGACATTCTTTTGTTTTCCTGTGGCTCATTCCTTTTCTGGTTAACATCACTTTTCCTCCTCTTTGCCACTGACCTATCCTCTCCCTCTTTCTGGGGAAAAACAACCCAACGATAATGACAGCAACTTCTCTCTGCTGCAGGCTGTCGCCCAGAGTCTGGCAGCACCAGACTGTCCTACTGGTAGCTTTTGAATTCTCCCTGTCTTGTCCTCTCGGATTTCCTGTATTTCACACAGTGAGAAGAGAAGTGCCCATGGGAAAGCACATAAAGTGTGGCATAAGTTAGAAAAGGGAGAAGTTATTTCCAGGTGGGAATTTTAAGAAAGCCTTTGTCAGGAGATAGATCTGAGCAAAACTGGAAGAGCATTGTGGAAAGTGGACAAGCTCATTGATTGTGCTACGAGTCTCCTAAAACCTTTGGAAAAATGATCAAGTGTTATTTCATACAGAAACTGTACAACTTATAGTCCTATCAACTTGGAATTAGTTAAGTCCTTGCCAGTTGACTCCTGGCAAACTGTTTAATGTTAATAGCTGTTACTATTAAATTTAATTGATTATTAATATTTCTATACAATTAATACCTATACTATAAATAACATTGTTATTCTACTTTTCAATCACAAAATGATCTTATATAACAACTTGTTTGATCTTTAAATAACTCCATGGAAAACTCAGGCAGCTAAACTTAAAACTTTGCCATTTTATAATGAGGAAACAGAAGGCTACTGATTAAAAAAAATTGGCTATGGAATGGCAGATCTAGGACATAAATTCAGATATTCTGATTTTATCCTTGTGTTTTATTACTATCCTTTCTGTGAAAAATTTGAACATTCATAAGAAGAGTCTGGAGTCTTACCAGATTGATTCAACAAACATGTGGAGCCCTGTAGTAATTCAGACACTGTACTAGACATGGGAGCTAAAGCAGTGACCAAAACAGATATTTCTATGGTACTTAAGCTTGTGAACTACTTGGAGGAGAAAATAAATAAAAAGCAAATTAATACACAGGGTTTTTATAGATTGTGGTAAATGCTATCTATGAAGGAAATAACATGGTAAGATACTAAGAAACTGCTGCTGCTGCTAAGTCACTTCAGTTGTGTCCGACTCTGTGCGACCCCATAGATGGCAGCCCACCAGGCTCCCCCATCCCTGGGATTCTCCAGGCAAGAATACTGGAGTGGGTTGCCATTTCCTTCTCCAATGCATGAAAGAGAAAAGTGAAAGTGAAGTCGCTCAGTCTGTCCGACTGTTAGCGACCCCATGGACTGCAGCCCACCAGGCTACTCCGTCCATTGGATTTTCCAGGCAAGAGTACTGGGGTGGGGTGCCGTTGCCTTCCCCGACTAAGAAACTAGAGGAGGCATTTTACGATAGGAAGATTAGGTGATCTGGTGACACTAACCAGTTAAAAGGTGGGAATACATTGCCATTTAAAAGACAAGTGGACACAGATTCCAGGCCAAACTGAAACTAGAAAGTGAAAGTGAAGTTGCTCAGTCGTGTCTGACTCTTTGCGACCCCATGGACTGTAGCCTATCAGGCTCCTCCATCCATGGGATTTTCTAGGCAAGAGTGCTGGAGTGGATTGCCATTTCCTTCTCCAGGGGATCTTCCCGACCCAGGAACCGAATCCAGGTCTCCCGCATTGCAGGCAGATGCTTGAACCTCTGAGCCACCAGGGAGCCCCTAAAGACTTGAATATAAGAAAAGACTTGTTATCAGAGAACAGATAGTAAGCTACTCTGGATGGATTTGTGGGCAGTGAGGGAAGCGAGTGGTGGGAAGCTGGAGAGGAAACAGCAGCAACATTAAAGAGTAGCTGTAGCTGGTACATTTTGGAGGGTCAGTCTAGTGCTCGAATGCTTTCTTAACTTCATCCTGGATTCAGTGCACAAGGACAGACTCCTGGCCGCCACATTTGTGCATGAGTCTACTTGTCTGGCCACAATTGATCAGACCATTCATTCATGCAGTAATCATTTATTGAACATTGGCTACGTGCACTGTATTATAGGTAATCAAAACACACGCAGTTACTGCCCTTGTGGAGTTTTGCAGTTCAATATGAGTGTGTCAACACCCAAGCAGGGTCAGTTAGAGTTTCTTACCCAGGAGCTTGGAACTGGATCTAGAGAGGGATTCAGTTTCTGTGTGACTGGAGCTATAACATGCAAACTAGGAACTGCTGACAATCAAATTCTGCTACATTAACTAGGGAGTCCAAAGAGAAGAATGAAGCACACAAAAAGAAAAAATATTTTCATGATAATTAATAGGTTTACATTTATGGTTTTTAGTCCTTCTAGAGGCTGGGTTGCATTCACCCACTTGTTCTTTGAGAAGCCCTACAAAACTAAAATAATATTCCTCATCTTCCTAATATGTTCTGAGCTATTTTGTTGTTGATGCTGCTTGCAATAATATGAATTTAATTAATATTCTAGTCTGGATAACTAAGGTAGCACAGACTCAGGGGGAGAAATAGGCTCTAGGTTTGGGGTTGAGAATTGGATGAAATTTATAATGTTAGAGAGTGAAAGAAATTTCTTCATATGGTTCATACAAACTCAGAACCTCAAGAGGAGGGAAACAATATTTCAAGAAATGAAGTACTCCACTGATGATGATTATATTAATGATACTGAACATAATGAGAGGGTGACTTACATCTGCTAGATTGGGATTAAATGCAGTGAACTCTTTTGAAACATCTGCCAGGCTCTAAATCACCTCCCTATTTGTTCTCAAAAACTCTTCACAAGGTGGGGAGATTCTACAGAGAAATATTTGAACTCCTACATTCATATTTGATAGGATTTTACACTCATTAAACAGATACTTATTGAACACTTACCATAATAAAATGGTGAGTCAAACAGAACACTTTTGTTCTCATGGAGTGGGCATCTGATCCAAGATCCTGTGCTTGATGTTTCAGTGTAGATTCACTCTATTCCTCCTTATAATCCTTAGAAGTATTGTTATTATATTTATTTTACAGAAAAGGGAACTGAATCCAGTTTCTTCCCCTTAGGATCCAAGGGAGTTAAGTCACTAATGACTGCAAAGCGAATAAACCCTTTTACACTGTTGGTGGGAATGCAAACTAGTACAGCCGCTATGGAGAACAGTGTGGAGATTCCTTAAGAAATTGCAAATAAAACTGCCTTATGACCCAGCAATCCCACTGCTGGGCATACACACCGAGGAAACCAGAATAGAAAGAGACACATGTACCCCAATGTTCATTGCAGCACTGTTTATAATAGCCAGGACATGGAAACAACCTAGATGTCCATCAGTGGATGAATGGATAAGAAAGCTGTGGTACATATACACAATGGAGTATTACTCAGCCATTAAAAAGAATACATTTGAATCAGTTCTAATAAGATGGATGAAACTGGAACCGATTATACAGAGTGAAGTAAGCCAGAAAGAAAAACACCAATACAGTATACTAACACATATATATGGAATTTAGAAAGATGGTAATGAGGACCCTGTATGCAAGACAGCAAAAGAGATACAGATGTGTAGAG
>SJYX01000369.1:40864-67983 GCA_006410675.1 Oreotragus oreotragus
ATTATACAGAGTGAAGTAAGCCAGAAAGAAAAACACCAATACAGTATACTAACACATATATATGGAATTTAGAAAGATGGTAATGAGGACCCTGTATGCAAGACAGCAAAAGAGATACAGATGTGTAGAGCGGACTTATGGACTCTGAGGGAGAAGGAGAGGGAGAGGGAGGGGGGGGATGATTTGGGAGAATAGCATTGAAATATGTATACTATCATGTAAGAAATGAATTGCCAGTCTATGTTCAATGCAGGATGCAGGATGCTTGGGGCTGGTGTATGGGGATGATCTGGAGGGATGATGTGGGGTGGGAGGTGGGAGGGGGGTTCATGTTTGGGAGTTCGTGTAAAAAAATAAATAAATACAAAAAAAATAAATAAAAATAAAAAAAATAAATAAAAATAAAGGTATTAGAATCTGAGCAAAGTTTCAATGAGAAGGACTCTGGAGGATGAACTCAGGTGCTAGTGTCTTATGAAAAGTACTCCGTTGGGATGCAGTGGGAGAAGGGCCACAACGTCTCCTTCAATTTCAGTTCATACTCCGAGCAAAGCTGGGCTCACCCTGGACTTAGATCATACCATGCCATGATGTATGTTCATTATTACACCCTATAAATGACGTGGTCTGATAGTTGTGACAGGGAAGTCCTAGGAGCAGCGCCCCAAAGTTTCAAGAGACTACCTGAGAAATCAAGTATCCTCAGGGGAGTGGGTAGAAACCAATTAGGATGCTGACTGGCTATAGCCATCTCAACTGAGGGCCCTTTGATGAGAAAACAAATTGGTCCCTATCATAGCCAGCACTCAGGTTTCACCTCTTGGTAAATTCATGGCTCGTCATTTTTCATGGACAAAAGTCTCCAAATTTAGCTTTCATCCGAATGACCTGGGTAGCTTATGAAAAATGCAAGTATTTCGGGGTTCCATCTCAGGGATTCCTATTCAATAGGAATCTACAATGTTAACAAGTACTTCAGGTAGTTCTGTTGCAAGAAACCCTTATAATTATTGCTTTCAACCCATACTGAGCATCTCTTACAGTGAGCCTCTCTCTCCAACCTCTTATTTCTGTCCTTTCCTGGGATTTTTCAATAGGAAAAGTATACATTTTTATATGTAGCAGAATCCAAATATTTCTTCAAAGAAAAGGGACAAGAAGATAGCTGAGCTGGTCTCTACATGCTCAGTCATGGAAGGGATGGTTTTGCCCCCCACGTGAAGTGGTAAACATTTTGTGACTCTGGGTGTGGGATATGTGGTCATCCATTTCACCATTCTTAAGGCAGACACAGCCCAGGAAGTAGAAGGAGGTGGATGAGAGGAAAGATAAGCCTTGAGTACGTGCAACAGTTTTAACCTAGTGACTATTGCGGGAGGCCGTGGTGGTTGCTCCTGTGGGTTTTAATCTATGTGGAGACATAACTCTTTCTGGGCGCTCTGTCCTTCTATAGAAACACCAGGCCGCAGGTGAGAACGTGCAAATCCATGATACCATGGACTGCAGGGTCCTAGGGGAAACACCATTTTTCAGACTTTATAGGTAATCTGTTTTCTGGGCAATAACCATCTTAGGCAGAATTCTCGAACGGCTTCTCTGCAATACTCCCAAGAACTGAAAGCAATTCCCTACTCCCCAGACTCATTCATCTTCTCCAGGTACTGCCTGGCAGCCATCTGTAACTGTAAACAATAGTTCCATTTGGGACAATTAAAATTGATTTTCTATTTTGCTCAAAACACTTAATTAGTATTCCTGCCTCTGTCACATTGATGAATTTTTTAAACATGGTGACCGCAGCTACTGTCTAGGTGGGGAAGGACAGCCCCAGAGTCCAGACTGACCAGTCCCATGCTCCCCATCCTGCCTCATCTCCATCCTCCCCAAGATTATCTATCTTAGCTTCTCTCTCTCAGAGCAACAGTTGCTGGGGTTGCTCCCAAGTGGGCTCCTGGTTGGGTTAAAATGTTGTCCACAGCATCAATGCAAGGCATTTTAATAGAAACTGATGTCATTTCATATCTTTGACTTGAAGGAAGAATACCCACCAACACTTTGAAATTCTCTCCAACCCCTCAAATTCCCAAAAGACTCCTCAGTTCCAAAAACAATACATGAATAAAAAAGAAAAAGATAAACACTACCTCCCCTCCTGCATATCCACTTCCTCCCAAAAAAGACTCCTCAAAACAGGAGACTCCTCTTCCTCTGGATCCCAGGAAGAAGGAAAATAAAGACTGAGTCACAATGCATTCATGTCAAGGCCATGGGAAAATGTCAACTATTTTGCATCATTATATACAACACACACATACTCAGGCTCATTTTCTCTAACAGCTTCACATGGCCTCTGCTGCTGCTGCTGCTGCAGCAAAGTCGCTTCAGTCGTGTCCGACTCTGCGTGACCCCATAGACGGCAGCCCGCCAGGCTCCCCGTCCCTGGGATTCTCCTGGCAAGAACACTGGAGTGGGTTGCCATTTCCTTCTCCAATGAAACAGGTCAGACCACATAGATCTCATAGGAGACTCAGTCTGGCACTCTGGGGATCAGAGCAGATGATTTAAAGTCTCTTTATATATAACCTGTCTCTTATACACATCTAGATGTGTATAAGAGACAGCCACTAGGCTCCCCGTTCCCTGGGATTCTCCTGGCAAGAACACTGGAGTGGGTTGCCATTTCCTTCTCCAATGCATGAAAGTGAAAAAGGAAAGTGAAGTCACTCAGTCATGTCCGACTCTGAGCGACGTCATGGACTGCAGCCCACCAGGCTCCTCCATCCATGGAATTTTCTGGGCAAGAACACTGGAGTGGGTTGCCATTTCCTTCTCCAATGCATGAAAGTGAAAAAGGAAAGTAAAGTCGCTCAGTCGTGTCCTACTCTGAGCGACCCCATGGACTGCAGCCCACCAGGCTCCTCCGCCCGTGGGATTTCCCAGGCAAGAGTACTGGAGTGGGTGCCATTGCCTTCTCCCTCACATGGGCTCTACAGAAGTTGAGTTTCTTTCAGAGAAATTTTGACTCTTATGCTGCTGCTGCTGCTGCTAAGTCGCTTCAGTCATGTCTGACTCTGTGCAACCTCACAGACAGCAGCCCACCAGGCTCCTCTGTCCCTGGGATTCTCCAGGCAAGAATACAGGGATGGGTTGCCATTTCCTTCTCCAATGCATGCATGCATGCTAATTTACTTCAGTCATGTTCGATACTGTTGACTCATACTGGAAAGCAATTATCAAACTCTCATCTTTCTATCACATTTAATATTTTTAATAAAACTTAATTTTTACATTCAAATTCAAGGCTGAATTTTTCAGGCTTGGAAGTGACCTACATCTCCTATCCTGTTTAACATGAGTCTCTGAGAAAGA
The DNA here is from genome assembly GCA_006410675.1 of Oreotragus oreotragus. Classification (NCBI taxonomy): domain Eukaryota; kingdom Metazoa; phylum Chordata; class Mammalia; order Artiodactyla; family Bovidae; genus Oreotragus; species Oreotragus oreotragus. The sequence continues at coordinate 44,234 of SJYX01000369.1, forward strand.
ACAAAGGTAAATTGTTTTTTTGCACTGAGACCTGTTGCTTATTATAAGCCTTTTCATGGTCACTGATGGGATGTTTTCAAACTTCATGTTACTAACTCCTGAGTGGGGAGGCTGGACACACACCCAAGTCAGGATGCTGAGTGGGCCTATGCTCCCCAGTCTTCCCTCCTTTCACCTCTTGGGACAAGCACTGATGTCTCTGTGATCTCATTTGGACATTGCCAGTTTAGCCCCATTCAAAACGGATTGAAAGCAGTTTTGAAACTTGGTTGAAAATCAAAAGAAATCTTTAAAAATGAAGTCCAGGGCCTGCCATGGTTCTGGGCTACGTTGGCATGAGATGCTGCATTGCTGGGTATGATCAGCTTGAACAGCATACAGCTGAAGAGATGGAAATTGACACTGTGATGAATGGGAACACACTCCATAATGAGGAGTCCACTCAATCTTAATGACAAGAGGTCACGGTGTCAGGTATGTACCCACCACCGCTCAGCAGCCTCTGAATGTGACCAGGTAGCAAATAGCTACTGTTTATCTTTGGAAGCAGAAGGCAACAGGCTTAGCTATGATTTTATCTTGCTGTCGCTGTTCAAGTAGTGAACATCTGCTCTTTTTGCTAAGTCTCTTGATGATAGGGATATTAACCAAGGTTCCTCCATCCTCGTCCCTATAGTCAAGGAGTGGGCATGGACCCTAAGCCACACAAACCTGGCTCCCTCTTACTGGAATTTGAGACCTGAATGGAACAAAGAGGGGGGTGAACAGATTTCCTCTGATGGTGGCAATGCAACCGACACCATCTGTTCCTTTCTGCCACCTAAATTCCCAACAGCATTCTGGTTTCCGAATTCCCTGAGCTCTGACTGCCTGGCTTGAATTCCATGGGCTAACTTTGCAATCAGCAGACTTCTTCTGAAAATGACCAAGAAGAGGCTATTTGGAGCTTTGCTGGCCACAGGTCTCAGTCACCACTACTCTGCTCTGCCATCACAATGCAGATATAGTCCCAGAAACCCATCAACAAAAGGCATGGCTGTGTCACAAGAAAACTTTAGTTAGGGACACTTGAATTTGACTTGTGTGTACCTGTCACACTGTCAGAAAATTGTGTTTTTATTTTGACTTGCTTCAACTATTTGCAAATGTAAAAACTATCCTTAGCTTGTGGGCTATAAAAACAGGTAGAGGAATTGACTTGACCTGACCCCTAACTCCCTCTCGGCCGAGGCACTTCCCTCTACTAACTCCCTTCATTTTAACTAATCTAACTGCAGTCAGTTTCTCTTGCCTTCAAGGGAAGAAGTGTGACTATAATGTGCACTGAATTCATCTGGATCTAAAGAACACTGGCTGCAAGGTTCCCCAGTGAGTACTATTGAGTTCCTTCTTTGTTCATTCATGCCTTCAATTTGTGTTGAGAACCTTTTAGGCTCCAGGGACTGTATGTAGCAGGCACTGAAAATACCGCCATAATTTAGGGCAACACCATCCTGTCTTCCTCAGGGAGCTTTCTATACCGCAGCCATGGACCATCCTGATGGGAAACAAAGGTAGGGGTTTAAATTATCACCTGTGGCTGCACAGGACATTCCCTGGGGAGCTTGGATGTTCTAAAGGTATGTTCAGAGGGGAAAAAATTACAAGGTTTTAAATGGCAAGAGAAAGTCCAGATAATTGAGCTTCTAGAAATAGAAACAAGGTAAAGTCTACCAAAGGGGGACTTTGAACCACTAGCGAGAAGGTAGAGGAATAAACAATCAAAATACCAAAAAATCAATGTAAACAAATGCGTTCAATTTAAGACATTTTCAATAGTTAACCAAAGAAATAATATTAACAACTATAATAAAATAACTATAATAATCGTTAACTAAATAAATATTAGTGATCACACTGGCTTACTTTCATGGTTTGCCAGATGTGGACAGAATCACATATAATAAAGGGATCTTATCTAACTCCCTTCCAAGATGATATACAATTAAACAAGCAGAACCAGGGTTTTGATTTTTCAAGTCCTTATTGATGGCTCCATATCTGTCATTTTTTTTCTTTAATTTTATCCCTTGATATTTAGCTTTGGGAACATCTTCTTAATATTAAAGATAATCTCACCAGCTGAAAATATAAGCCTAGGCCCAGTTGTCATGTACTCGGAGGAAATGAATTGCAGCTGCCTTTTCTATCAAGCTGTTCTGAAGTACAACTGAAGACTGCTGCTGGGTTGACCTTAAGGCTGTCATTCTCTGGGCTTAATTAACTTGGGTGAATATCCTTGTTCCCAGATGGATTGTAGCTAGAGTTGATTAGGAAGTGTCCTATGAGAGGACAGGTTGGATCTCCTTAATGTGAAGCTGAGTGGTCCAGCGTGCTTTTCTCTCATCCTGGCATGCCAGTATGGACATACCACCAAGTGGAGATGGTGCTGGGCACTTGGCAAGAGTTCAATAAACGCCAAGCAAGCAAGTGGGAATATTCTGAGCTGACTCTGACATGATTTTATTGCTGCCTCCCCAAGGATTTTGTAAATTCTCAACCTCGGATTTCATTTTCCTCTGTAATCTTTTCAGAGGAAATGCCCTATTAACCACTTTTTCCAAAACCACTACTAATGTTGTTTCTTAGTTCTACTAAGTAGTAGTTACTTGTTAGCACTTTTAAGCTACTAAAATGAAAACTGACCAAAGAGAGAGGGCTAAGATGTCCTTGGAGATACATTCTCCCCACGCCACAGTCCTGCTCATTAACAAAAGCAAACAATTAAGAAAGTCATTTCTGAGAATTTAGTGTACCAGAAACAAATTGACCCTCTTTTATACTTATCTATATATACATATATACACATGTGTATATGTATGTATTAGAGAAGGGGATGACAACCCACTTCAGTACTCTTGCCTGGAAAATCCCATGGATGGGGGAGCCTGGTGGGCTGCAGTCCATGGGGTCACAAAGAGTAGGACACAACCGAGTGACTTCACTTTACTTTCATATGTATGTATACACATATACATGCATATAAATTATACACCATTATTAGCAGACAATATAGACAATATAGCAGACAGATATTTGCTAAACATTTTTTTTTGCATTGACATTTAAAAATTTTCAAGTGGCAAATAGTTGAACACAAATTGGTGACTAAATGACAACACATAAAATTTCGGCCATTATAATGAGACAGCAAAGGAATAACACTTCTTATTATCTCTAATTTTTGATAAAATGTAAACAATCATGAATTAATTAAGCCTAGATTATCTTTCCAGGTAAATAGGACATAAAACAAAAATAGATAAAAAAAAGATTAAAGAACAAACTAAACTAAAATGAAATTATTCATTTGGTAAAAACTATAATAAACAGTATTTAAATGCAAATGATAGACCAATAGAAAATAAAACATTATTGTATATAACAGAGAAGTACATACAATAAACAATTTTAAATTAAAAAAAAATTTATTTTTAATTGAAGAATAATTGCTTTACAATATTGCATTGGTTTATGCCAAACATCAACGTGAATCAGCTATCTCGTGCTGGTGCTGCTGCTGCTAAGTCGCTTCAGTCATGACCGACTCTGTGTGATCCCGTAGACGGCAGCCCACCAGGCTCCCCCGTCCCTGGGATTCTCCAGGCAAGAACACTGGAGTGGGTTGCCATTTCCTTCTCCAATGCATGAAAGTGAAAAGTGAAAGTGAAGTCGCTCAGTCGTGTCCGACTCGTAGCAACCCCATGGACTGCAGCCCACCAGCCTCCTCCGTCCATGAGATTTTCCAGGCACGAGTACTGGAGTGGGGTGCCTTCTCCTCCCACTTGAACACCCCTCCCCACCTCCCCTTTCCCAGCCCTCTAGGCTGTGGCCTAGCTCTGGTTTGAGTTCCCTGAGTCCTACAGCAAATGCCCCTTGGCTATCTAGTTTGCACATGGCAATGTGTGTTTCCATGCTACTATCTTCCCCCTCCTCCACCAGCCAGGGCCACAAGTCTATGTCAGTGTCTGTATCTCCATTGCTGCCCTGCAGATAGATTCATCAGTGCCATCTTTCCAGATTCCATATATACGCATTAGTATAAGACCACTGTTTTTCTCTTTCCGACCTATTTCACTCTGTGTAATAGGCTCTAGGTTCATCCATCTCATTAGGACTGACTCAAACGTGTCTCTTTTTATGGCTGGTTAATATTCCACCGTATATATGTACCACTGCTTCTTTATCCATCTGTCGATGGACATCTAGATTGCTTCCAGGTCCCACCTATTGTAAATAGAGCTGCAATCAGCATTGGGTTACACGTGTCTTTTTCAATTTTGGTTTTCTTAGGGTACATGCCCAGTAATGGGATTGCTGGGTCATATGGTGGTTTTATTCCTAGTTTTTTTTAGGAATCTCCATACTGTCTTCCATAGTGGCTATATCAATTTACATTTCGCACCAACAATGCAAGAGGGTCCCTTTTCTCCACACCCTGGCCAGCATTTATTGTTTATAGATTTTTTGATGGCGGCCATTCTGACCAGTGTGAGGTGATATTTCACTGTAGTTTTGATCTGCATTTCTCTAATAATGAGCAATGTTAAGCATCTTTTCATGTGTTTATTAGCCATCGGTATGTCTTCTTTAGAGAAATATCTGTTTAGCTTTTTTTGCTCACTTTTTGACTGGGTTGTTTGTTGTTCTGGTATTTGTGTTGTGATCATACAAGGTACTGAGTTGGATGAGCTGCTTGTACATCACATTTAAATAAAAGAAAAAAAAAACACAGCATTTGAAGTAACATTAAAGTTTTCAACTTTGTGGAACAGATCTGTGTTTTCTCCCCAATATCTCAACCATTATTTACCACTCCCTAGTTTCACTTTTCTCTTTCATGCATTGGAGAAGGAAATGGCAACCCACTCCAGTGTTCCTGCCTGGAGAATCCCAGGGACAGGGGAGCCTGGTGGGCTGCTGTCCATGGGGTCGCACAGCATCGGACATGCCTGAAGCGACTTAGCCTCAGCAGCAGTTTTCTTTCTGTATTTCCAACAAGGCTTATTAAAAATGTGATTTCTACTTCTAGTGCTATTTTATCACTCACAGGCTAACATACATATTCTGATTTTGACAGTCTCACTACGGCTATATCCCTTACCACCTCCATTCACAAGGATCAATTATTTGACTTTTTACTTAAGTATAAGAAATTAGTAATGCATTAATTAAATATCTGAAAAGGAAAAAATGCAGCCCAGTGTTTTTAGTGCCTGGACATTCATAGTATCACTTTGGTCTTTAACATGCTTGATAAGCATATAATACATAAGGCATTTTTCTGCTTTCAGATACTACAGATCTACCCTTGGAAAGAGGATACGGGAAGAGGAGTGATTGCTCAAATTAAAAATTAACATACTATTACCAGAAGAATGCAAATAGGCATTGAATAAGCAAATGGTAACCAAAAATTATCTCTTTTCCAACCAAATTGAGACATAAAAATATTACAAATTATACCTTTTCTGCAATAAAACCAAATGATTACATTATCTACTATGAAATCATTAAAAGAGAAATAAAGCACACAGAAGTCTGAAGATAAGCAGTGTTTCCAAGAATCAGAACATATTAGCAACTGAACAACAAGCCTTGTCTCTATTGTAATTAATAATATTACTTGCTCAGTCGTGTGTGACTCTTTGCGACCCCATGGTCTGTAGCCCACCAGGCTCCTCCATCCATGGAATTCTCCAGACAAGAATGCTGGAGTGGGTTGCCATTTCCCTCTCCAGGGGTTCTTCCCAACCCAGGGATCAAATCCAGGCCCCCTGCATTGCAGGCAGACTCTTTACTGTCTGAGCCACTAGGGAGATCAAATAATAGTCAGTTCAAGCTTTACTCCATCTATCCTATGTAAAGTTAGTGGAATCAGTTTTCCAATTGGACTCTACATTAAGAGAAGATGTGGCCTCAGCTTTCATCTGCTGCCAGGTTAACTGGCTTCCATTAGCGTGTGCACCTTATTAGAACCATGGTAGTCCCTTTAGCCTGACAAATCTTTGGAATAGCCAGTGTTTTCCCAGAAGCAGCTTTCCCTAAAATACAGAAACACAGGGTTGGAGCTGCTCTCTCTCAGGGCTTTGTTTGATTCCTATCTCCTCATACTTCTCAATGTAGAAACACAAATCTGTGCATGTTCAAAGTTAAAAGATGTGGTTGGTGTTTACAGACTCCAACAGCTGTGCCCTGAGCAGATGCTCCCTGCTGAGCCCTCTACATAGTTCCTGCCTCCTAGTCCTTAAGAGCGGGCTGTTTACTGCCTGTTTCCAAGCCTGGTTCTCCAACCTTACAAGAGAAAACGCCATTTAATTCTCTTTTGCTTCAACTAACCAGAATCTGTGTCTACTGTTTACGATAAAATGTTCCTAGCTGACAGACCATCTCTTCAACTAACATTTTTTTAAATGGCCACATCTGTCTGGTGCATTTGATTCAGTGATGGGCAAACATCAGGTCTCTGCTCACAGGAGCGCACAGCCTAGAAGAGGAGATTGTGAAAGCGGTGGTGAGGGCTTACTGGTAAAAAGACAAGGGGTAGAAACAAAGGAAGAACAGTGTGTCCCTTTGGATATGGTGATGGAGAGATGAACCCATGGGGGTAATGACAGAGTTCAGACACAGCCACAGAGAGGGAGGCGGCCATGTGAATAGCCGGGACAAGAATCCATCCATAGGAAGGGCGGAATAACTATTAAATACAAAGACCAGAGGAAAGAAGCTGGCAATGTCCAGGTGAAAGTATGAACAGTTTGATCCAGTCAATGGGCCCAGATCTCTCCTATCTGCCCCTGTAATCACCCGAGGCAATAAAATCCCTGGGAGCAAACTCCTTCCAAAGAAACGTCTCCTTTTCTCTAAAATTATTTTAACACAACATTTTTATTTATTCTAAACTTGCTAGATACACTTGAGGCTTGTTTCTTAGTAAAAATTATAAGCCTTTTCGGAGCCTGGGAGATGGCAGACTCTTTGTTTATATCCCACACATTATGGTCATGGTGGGTGTCCCATAAAACGGGAGCAACTGAGATGCCAAGCATCCCTCCAGACCATATTAGCTAATCTGTCGCCACGTGTGGCAATGAAGCTGTAAAGACACTGCAGTGTTTCTCTCTATGGGTGGCCTTATCTCAGCATTCATTAATTAAAGCAATTAGGATGGAGATTCTTTATATATCCAATCTAGCCTAGAAAGGCTGACAGTTCAATCGGATTCATCAGCTAAGTCCCTAAAGTTACAATCTTTTATAATTAGCCATTGACCTCACAGTATTTAGCTAACAATGACAAACACACAGACCCTTCCAATCTTGGCTAACACTCAGAAATAACCACATTGAATACACCATATTACCACCAGACACAGAGGGTGTATGTGACATACTATCAAGTAGAAGGTCCCCCTATAGGAGATGATTAAAAGATAATGTTTCCAGTACAACTGATTTTATATATATATATATATATTTTTTTTTTCAAGGAATAATCACTAGAGATATGCCAAAGGGTGTGTAAGTGATTTGTCTGGTATGCTTCTAGAAAGTGATGGAACTCAAACAGACTGCATATGATGTAATATACAAGGATGTCTCAGGAAAATCCTGGAAAATGTCTCTCTTTTTTCTCCTGGTGAGAGGCCACGGTAGAGGAAAATAAGGGAGATGAACATTATCTTTCTCCCCTCTTCCTCCTCACCTCTGGCAATTTTTCATTTGTTAATGAATTTTAAAAATTCCTTAGGCTGTTTGACCTTGCTAGATATATTGATATGGGGGAATGTCTTTACCCTAGGAAAGCAATTGTGCCACCCAGGATGATTCTCACCCTCCCTGCTTTTTATGACAGGAACAGTAATACCCTACAGAACCAAATGGGCTTCCTTGGTGGTTGAGTGGTAAAGAACCCGCCTGCCAGTGGAGGAGACATAAGAAACCCTGGGTTGGGAAGACCCCGGGAGAAGGAAATGGTAATCCGCTCCTGTATTCTTGCCTGCGAAATCCCATGGACAGAGAGCCTGTCAGTCTATAGTCTGTGGGGTTGCAATAGTTGGATATGACTTAGTAACTGAACATACACACACAGAATCAATTACACACATCAGTTCTTACTAAGTCTACGTATGGACAGAGAAGCAGCAGGAATTTAAGGATCACAAGTCATAATTTACTATAAAATTGAATGGAAACCACCTAGTTACGTGTTTTCTCTGAGTTTCTTCACCTGTGAAACAGGATTTACCACACTTCAAGAGCTGCCTCAGAATTCAAATGGATGTTGATGAATATTCAAACCACCACCATTTCAGCAAACAAAAAAATCTTGTATTTTGCTTTTGATTTATTGCAACAAAGATTCTCACCCACTTGGGGAGCAGCAGCTATTTAGTGAGCAGAAGAGAAGCATTTTTCTGGAGAAATACCAACATACCATACATTTCTTCTGAGCCTCTTGGGGCACAAAACATTTCACAAAACAGAGATAAGAGTGAACCTATTTAAAAAGACCAATTAGAAGTATTCAGCCAGCCTACCAGGCTCCTCCATCCATGGGATTTTCCAGGCAAAAGCACTGGAGTGGGGTGCCATTGCCTTCTCCTCAGCCAAGCATACATATACACAAAACATGAGAATTAATATTCACCCAGATTTCCTCTTTGAATCATACATTTTGGTTTATTACTTGGTTTGGTTTTGTTCTACAGCCAGAAGGAACCCAAAGTTGACCTAATCCAAATGTTTTAATGTCAGAGAACTGAGGTCCCATGAGAGGAACAGACTTGATAACTGCTTGGTGTCCACACACCCACTGCTGAAAATCAACTAGAAAAAGGTGTTCACTTCTGTAATGTTTTTAGGAGTAATACCTTCAAATGAGGATATATTCCAATGAGAATGATCCAGACGGTGAGTGGCCTGGACAAAATTTCTTCAGAGACAATAGAGATTAGTAGTATATAATTTCTTGCTTGTTTACTGGGGGCAGTTTTTGACATAGGAGCTTTAGCACATTTCAGCACTTCACTCTACAGCAATATGAGATATGCTCTACATTTAAAGTTGAAGAGATAAAAGACGGTGAGGCTTAGCAAGCCGAGGTAATTTGCCCAAGTTCTTAGGTAGAAGCAGAACCAGAGTGAGCTTTCTCGATGGCTCAGTGGATAAAGAATCCACTTGCAATGCAGGAAACACGGTTTGATCCCTGAGCTGGGGAGATCCTCTGGAGGAGGAAATGGCAAACCAGTCTAGAAATCCTATGGAGAGAGGAGCCTGGTCGTCTATGGTTCATGGGGTCGCAAAGAGTAGGACACAACTTAGCAACTGAACACACACACAGAGCCAGTGTAAGCAGCTTTTGGCAGGAAAAAGCTATTTGCATGAAAGGGGTCTCTGCAAGAGGCACCCCTTTTTCATGTCACTAACCTTCAACGAGGTACCCCCATGCTCCACTTATCTATGGCCCTAGCACACTTTTCAAGTCATTCGATCATATAATACTCTGCCCAACTTCTTGGTTTTTTCCATAGATCAAAGAAGTAGAAATGAAAAGGAAGTAAACAACAGATGGTAGATCTCTTGCTTAGCTTCCCCTTCAGTAATCTAGCAAACAAACTTTGTGAAAAAATAGCATCTAAACAAAGATCACAAGGCGTCGACAAGCCTGCACACAGGGGTTGATGGCAAAGACTCCAAGCCCTTATCTCAGTGATGAAGTGAGTTGACTTCCCTGCTTCCTTTAAAAAGCTTTCATGGCTGAACAGAATCTTCAGAGGTAGCTTTTGGGGAAACACTGAGTCCACCACCTCTCTAGACTGTTAACACTCTGTTTATTGGTACTTTTCCATTCTACCAGCATCTGTGGGTAGTGATTTTGTAAACTGGTGAGCAGTGGGACCAACTTGATAACACTAGAATTTATGTCCAATTTTCTTTGACTCCAAAAACAAGTGCTCTCTACCACAATGCCATACAGCATCGTTCACCACATGAGGCAACAAGTTTCACTGGATAGAAAGCCCTGTGGAAGTTGCATATGAAGCCTATTCTACTCTTTCTGTTCTATGATCATACAGTTGGTATGCTTTCCAACATCCAGACCCAAGCACTTTCCAGTTGTTCACTTGCACTACATTGCATACGGACTGGCACAAAATATATTCTCAATAATCATCTGTGTAAAGAAAAATTGCAAAATAAGTTAAAATCATTTAAATAAAACTGTAACATTTATACAGAGAAATCATTGTGAGCAAGGCGGTAAATCATGCAGCAGAGAAATAGCTACTATAATAGGTTTTGTTGTTCAGTCACTAATTTGTGTCCAGCTATTTGCAACACCATGGACTGCAGCACACCAGGCTCCCCTGTCCTTCACTCTCTCCCAGCTTCACTATCTCTGAGTTTGGTGAAACTCATGTCCATTGAGTCAGTGATGCTATTAAACCATCTCATCCTCTGTTGCCCTCTTCTCCTTTTGTCTTTAATTGTTCCCAGAATCAGAGTCTTTTCCAATGAGCTGACTCTTCACAGCAAGTAGCCAAAGTATTATTGGAGCTTCAGCATCAGTTCTTCCAATGAATATTCAGGGTCGATTTTCTTTAGGATTGACTGGCTTGATCTCCTTTCTGTCCAGTGGATTCTCAAAAGTCTTCTCCAGCACTACCATTTGAAAGCACCAATTCGTTGACACTCAGCCTTCTTTATGATCCAACTCTCACATCTGTACACGGCTCCTGGAAAACCGTAGCTGTGACTTTATGAACCTTTGTCAGTAAAGTGATGTCTCTGTTTTTTAATATGCTGTCTAGGTTTGTTGGAGCCTTTCTTCCAAGGAGCAAACATCTTTTAATTTCATGGCTGCAATCACTGTTTAAGTGATTTTTGGAGCCTGAGATAATAAAATCCACTATGCTTCTACTTTTTCCTCTTCTATTTTCCATGAAGTGATGGGACTGGTTGCCAGGATCTTGTATTTTTTAATGTTGAGTTTTAAGCCAGCTTTTACACTCTCCTCTTTCACCTTCATCAAGAGGCTCCTTAGTTCTTCTTCACCTTCTGGCATTAGAGTGGCATCATCTGCATATCTGAGATTGTTGATATGTCTCCTGGCAACCTTGATTCCAGCTTGCGATTCATGCAGCCTGACATTTTGCATGAATTCTGCATATAAATTAAATAAGCAGGGTGACCATATATAGCCTTGACATACTCCTTTCCCAATTTTGAACCAGTCCGTTGTTCCATGTCCAGTTCTAACTGTTGCTTCTTGACCCACATACAGGGTTCAGTTTCTCAGGAGACAGGTATGGTGGTCTGGGATTCCAGTCTCTTTAAGACCTTTCCACAGTTTGTGGTGATTCACACAGTCAAAGGCTTTAGCATAGTCAATGAAGCAGAAGTAGATGTTTTTCTGAAATTTCCTTGCTTTCTCTATGATCCAATGACTGTTGGCTACTAATAGGTAGCTAGTCTATTAGATAAGAATTTGGGCCTGTATTTGAGTTCCAGCTTAGTTACCTATGGGCTTCCCTGGAAGCTCAGTTGGTAAAGAATCTGCCTGCAATGCAGGAGACTCCAGTTCAATTTCCAGGTCTGGAAGATGCCCTGGAGAAGGGAACAGCTACCCACTCCAGTATTCTGGCCTGGAGAATTCCATGCACTGTATAGTCCATGGGGTGGAAAAGAGTCGGATACAACTGAGTGAATTTCACTTTCGCTTTTCACTTCAGTTATCTACAAATCGTGAGACTAAGTACATTACATAACCTCTCTGAACTTCAATTGTCCAGCTATAATACAGAAGGATAAAGGTTAGCAGCCCCAGATGGCTATTCATGAATATGAGCAAAGCATCCACTCTGACACAAGCAATCAATAAACAGAGGTATTGATCACTGTTCTTTTACCAGCTACACCTATGACAATGGTTTGCAGCATGACTCTACCAGGATCTTTTCTTACAAGGCATATGCTGTCAGTGTTCCCTAGGAATTTCAGAAGCATTTGCTTTTCTGATCTTAAGAAGGATTCCCCAAACCACTTTGTTTCCTTGTTCAAAAGGGAAAGTTCCGATGAACTATTTTTATCATGTTTATCAAAGAAAAAGTCTTCACTAAGACAAAAACAGAAAAAATGATATTATCTGCTTTATAGACTTGAGAATTAGTGAATGACATGCTTGGGTGGTGCCTGACACCACATCTTACATACTTACTAAGACCAATTTTAAAATAGCCAACACCTTAAATTAAGACCCTGATGTACCAAGTCCAGTGTGTAGGGGGTTTCCTCTACACTCCTAAGCAATGTTTTGACACCAGCTGGGAGTCCTACAACTCAATTCTGACACTCCCTACTTGGAGAAATCATCGGATCCCATAGGTTCAGGACTCAGTCCTGCAAAACTATCCCCATCTCAGTTTCAGATGCCAATTATAAGGTCAGGTTACTCCCTGAATTTCTGATCACAGAGCTATAGATCTGGGGCTTCCATGATCTTTGACTCTGCTTGGGTTCAATTAATTTGCTAGAGTGGCTAACAGAACTTAGAGAAACATTTAACTCACTCATGTTATTTGTCTATTATAAAAGGATGTAACTCAAGAACCGTCATATGGAAGAGATGCACAGAGCAAGGTACAGGGAAAGGGGGTGGGGCTTCCATGCTCTCCAGCATCTCCAGGTGTTTCCTAACCCAGAAACTCTCTGAACTCTTTTTGGGTCTCTAAGGAGACTTAATTATACAGGCCTGACTGATTAAGTCATTGACCATTGGTGACTGAACTCAGGCTCCAGCTCCTCCCTGGAGACTGGGTTTGGGAGGTTGGGTGGGGTAGGACTGAGAATTCAAACCCTCTAATCACATGCTTGACTGCTGGCAACCAGCCCCCAATCTTTGGTGCTTTTCAAAGGTCACCTCTTTAACATAACCAAAGACACTTCTATTGGTCTCCTCACTTGGGATCCCTAATACCTCAGTTGGTAAAGAATCTGCCTGAAATGCAGGAGATCCCTGTTCGATTTCTGGGTTGGGAAGATCTGCTGGAGAAGGGATAGGCTACCCACTCCGGTATTCTTGGGCGTCCCTTGTGGCTCAGCTGGCAAAGAATCCACCTGCAATGAGGGAGACATGGTTTTGATCCCTGGATTGGGACAGTCCCCTGGAGAAGGGAAAGGCTACCCACTCCAATATTCTGGCATGGAGATTTCAATGGACTATAGTCCATGGGGTCGTAAAGAGTTGGATGCAACTGAGCAACCTTCACTTTCACTTTCTTCACTTCACTTAGGAAATTCCCAGGGCTTTAGATTCTCTGTGCTAGAAAGGAAGGGTAACCGAATATAAATATATACTTCTTATTTTAAATCACATCACAACTATTTAGTTCCTAAAATGTTAATTGGTACATCAGTTATCTTCTGCTTCATTAATTCTATGAAAAAGAATCTAAAAGAGAAATTCCTCAGTGGTTTACAATGACCAATATTTTCTTACTCTTATGGATCTGCAGGTTGACCGATTTGGCTGAGGTTGGCTGGCCTCAGCTGGGCAGCTCCATTTCATGAAATGGGATGGCTGGACTTGGATGTAGGCTGCAGGCTGAGTCTGAAATTGATCTGTGTTTTTCTCATCCTCCTTTACCAGTGGATCCCCAACACATGTTTATCTTATTGTGAATTTTAGGAGTGCAGCCATCAGCCAAATCATACCTTAGTCTAGTGACCAAAGCAAGTCATGTGGCCCAAAGCAAGCAGGTGGATAAGAAAGGTATATCTGCCTGAAGGGGTGAGGGATGGGAATGAAGATCTGATAACTACTCATCAAATTTGTGATGATTGGATTCCAGGCATTCATAAGTTGGATAGACCAATGTAATCACTATCATCCAGTATCACGTGAACTTCCCTCCAGGCCTCCAGACAGCTAAACCCTTAGGATTTGGAGGACTGGATAAGGGCAGGTTCAATTCCTCTCTAAAGCTTTTCCTGCAGACTAAGTTGAAGAAAACTGACCTTCTGGCAGCCAGGATGCATTTGAAACTCCAGTTAAGGAAAGTCAGAGCTTAGGGCACTGCACAGTGAGGCAAATACCAATTCCCAACTCTGATTACCATCGAAGGGATGACACTTTCAATCTACCTCAAAACAAAACCCATTTCTTTCCAGGTCAGATGACAGGTGATATAGGAATACCATGCAGTTGATTCAATAGACCGTTTAATATACAATGGACCAAAAGGAGGCCTAAACCAAAAAACACAAGAACTCACATGAGTTTCAGAGTGAATTTAAGGGGGCACCTTACCCTAGTTTGTCAAAATAGATTTGCAAAAATAGCTCATAAGGAATAATGTGACAGTGAAAGAGTGTGAGGTATAGGGAAGTGAGAAAGCACAATGTCTAGCACCTACTCTGTAATTAAAGTGTCTCATTTTGACTGGTGGCTGATTTCTCAGGCTCAGCAATTTTTCCTTTGCAGTGATCAAGACTTGAGCTTTAATTCCTAACTGTGATCGTGATGTATGATCCTTTTAAAGCAATGTTGAATTTGGTTTGCTAACATTTTGTTGATTTTTGCATCTCTGCTCATCAGAGATACTGACCTGTAATTTGTCTTTTTGTGGTCTTCTTTTCTGGCTTTAGTATCAGGCTGATGCTGACCTCAGAGAATGAGATTAGAAGCAATTCTTCCTAGTCAAATGTTTTGGAAAAGTTTGAAAAGGCTCGGTGTTAACTCTTCTTTAAATATTTGGTAGAACCCACCTATGAATTCTGGTCCTGGACTGCTATATGGTGGGAGGTTTTTGAAAATGACTGATTCATTGGTCTGTTCATATTATCCATTTCTTCCTGATTTGGTTATAGGGGAGTGCATGTTTCTAGGAATATATCCACATTTTTCTAGGTTGCCCACTTGATTAGCATAGAATTGTTCATAATATCTTATGACCCTTTGTATGTCTGTGTGTTTAAAGTAGTACTTGCTTGAGAGTAATCTCTCATTTCATATTAGACTTTATGGATGTCAGCAGCATGACCACCAATGCATCTATAATGAGAGTGCAAAGGAATTTACTCTATCAGGGATCTTCGAAACAGAATCTCTAGACTGCAAGGGGTGGTGTTTGATAAGGCTCTTCAAATTCATAAAACAGTAAGAGGCAGTATTTGTGCCATCTCCCTTTGAATCTGGTGGGTCTGTGACTTAGAGGAACAGAACATTTTGGAAACTCCAGGTAACTCTTGAGGCAAGACAAGATACAGCCTGCAGCTTCTGCTGGTTTCTGGTTGGGGTGCCCTCTCTGGGAGGTGCCAGGTGCCGTGTAAAAATCCCAGAGATCTTAAGGCAGCCATGCAAAAAGGCCACATCCCAAGACCTTACAGAGAGTAAGAGATGCTCTAACTGACCAGCTTTTTCATCCATAACCAGAACCAGACTTGGAGCAGAGAAGACTTCAATGTCTGCCAGGCCCAGGCACCACCTGACTGCAACTATATGGCAGAATCTGGAGACCTGTCTTACCAGACATAGTCAACTTTAGACTCAGGGGCAAAGTCAATGATTGTTTGTTTTAAGTCACTGCTTCCCCATGATGCGTCATGGACCAATAGACCCAGATGAGATGGCACTGATCCTATAGCCACTACAGCGGAAGAAAAGGGCCAGAGTGGCCACAGTGGGTGGGGTTCTGATCGACTCTACGTCAGTTAGAATAGCTGGCTTTGCTGCACTAGAATTCTATGCTGTTGTTGTTCAGTTGCTAAGTTGTGTGTGACTCTGCACCTCCATGGACAGGCTTCCCTGTCTCTCACCATCTCCCACAGTTTGGAATTATTTATACATTTTTTTTATTTTAAGGAAATAAGACTTCTACTGATCAAAGAAAATGTGTGAAAACTATTGAAGCGGGTAATACTTCCAATATTTTCTAGATTCACAGTTTCAAAATTGAAATTCACATTGAGTAATAGCAATGCCCAAATCTGAAGCTACACAGAGAGTGCAAGTGTTTTACGTACAATGAATCATTACATGTTCACCATCCCCACCAGCCCACGATAAATCCATTGCAGAAGAATAGAAGCAGTATCTGAACCCAGATACCCTGATCTCAGGGCCCCTACTTCCAGTTAAATAACACAACAACACTCCTAAAGTGAACTATACTGCCTACCAAGCAATAGTGTTCATGCTGCTTAAGGACAACTGTGAATGAAGGCCACATGCACTTGTAAGTTGAGAGGCTACTACGTGACCCATCTGGCTTCTAAAATACTTCCCAACCCATAGAAAAGGAAACCCTCATACATCGTTGATGGGAATGTAAATTGGTGCAGCCACCATGGAAAATAGTAGAGCACTTCCTCAAAAAACTAAAAATAAATTTGCCATATGATCCAGCAATTCCACTCCTGGGATGATGTCTGGACAAAACTGTAATTCAAAAAGATGCATGCACCCCTATGCTCATTGTGACACTATTTACAATAGCCAAGACAAGGAAACAACTTAAATGTCTATCAACAGATGAATGGATAAAGATGTGGTACACATATGCAATGGAATACTACTCAACCATAAAAAAGAATAAAATAAAGCCATTTGCAACAACATGGATAGGTCTAGAGACTATTATACTAGGTGAAGGCTGTCAGAAGAGAAAGATAGATATAACGGTATCACTTATGTGCGGAATCTAAAATACAACACAAAAAACTTAACTTTGAAACAGAAATAGACTCACAGAAAACAGACTTGTGGTTGCCAAAGGGGAAGAAGGATAAGGGAGGGATGGATTGGGAGTCTGGGATTAGCAGATGCAAACTATTATATATAAAGTTAGTAAACAACAAGATCCTACTGTATGGCACAGAGAACTATACATATATACATCTACATACAGACGTGTATGTGTGTGTGTATATGTATATACATACATACAGATAAACACACATATATACATGTTCTGTATCAATATCTTATAATAAAACATAATGGAAAATAGTATACATATATATTATATATAATGCATATAAAGAATGAAAAAGAATATATATACTATGATTATACATAAGAATTATATATAAGAATATACATATATATTAATATATATAAAACACTTTAGTCTTCCATTCAATTTTTTTTAGATGCAAGAGAAAATCATTTAACAAGGAGTATGTAGATATGCTCTGTATACTAAGTGCTACATGTAATCTGTAAGAAAACATGATCTGGAGACCAAAAAATAAATCTAGATAAGCACTAAAATCTACAGATTGCTACTTGGAGAGAAATCTAAGAATCAAAAGCAGCTGGGAGGAAGGAAAGATTCATGAGGCCTAACAGATCTTGACAGGTGGCTTCAGGCTCCACGAGAGGCCTGTATGTGGTTTCTGATACACTGTGAGAAACCCCTGTCACGTTTCTTACTTATGGACTCATGTCATGGCTTGGCTGTGATTTGCTGTGTCTGGACAGCTTTGAAGCACCTCAGGGTTTATCTACTGAGGCGACATAAATTTCACACACCACTAAAAATAGTTCACACCACACTATTAAACTTACATAAAAGTTGCAAAAAACAATGCAGAAAAACTTCAGATACTTTTTCACCAACTTTTAATATTTTGGCAAATTCTTCATCCTATCCTTTCTGTGTGTGTCTATTCCTTTATACTTCCGTGTTTATTTTCTAAACCTCAAGCATGGGGACATTCTCTTACAAAAACCACAGTATAGTTATCAATTCAGGAAATTCAACCAAAGTCTTGCTATTTAGGAAGTATATAAGCCATTTTTTCTTTTCTTTCATTTTTATGTTTAATAGATGTCCCTCACTTTGATTGTTTCTGATGCTTCCTCATGAGAGGATTCCTGCCTGGAATACTATAAGGATAATGATGTGTCCTTCTCATTGTACTACCATATTCAGAGGCTCATGGTGTTCAGCTGCACTTGCTGATGATCACTCAGTCAAGATGTTACTGGGCTTCTCTACTGACTAGATACTCCAGAAACTGGTAAGTAATCTGTGGGGAGATACTGTGGCAGTACTAATGTTTGAGTCCATGATTAAGGGTCAGACCCTCATCCATCTGGGCTTCCTTGGTGGGTCAGTAGGTAAAGAATCGGCCTGCAATGCAGGAGACCTGAGCTCGATCCCTAGATTGGGAAGATCCCCTGGGTAAGGGAATAGCAACCCACTCCAGTATTCTTGCCTGGAAAATTCCATGGACAGAGGAGCCTGGTGGGCTACAGTCCATGGGGTTGAAAGAGTTGGACACAATTTAGCGACTACACCACCACCTCATCTGCCTATGGGTCTCTGCTATATAAGTTTCGACATTCCCCTACTGACAANCACTCCAGTATTCTTGCCTGGAAAATTCCATGGACAGAGGAGCCTGGTGGGCTACAGTCCATGGGGTTGAAAGAGTTGGACACAATTTAGCGACTACACCACCACCTCATCTGCCTATGGGTCTCTGCTATATAAGTTTCGACATTCCCCTACTGACAAGAAGGATGAAAACTGAGTTTCATAATAAACATTTGGGCAATACCTGTTATAAGAAAAGGTGGCAATAAAATAAGCATTTTTACTTCCTCTTCAGACAAGTTAAGATAGATCCACATTTCCTTGTTCTTTTCCCACTAATCAAACTATGAACTCTAGAACTAGTGCAGAGACAATCAAAGGTGAAAAGAAAAAAAGATAATCTGGTTTGAGAACCCAGGAATGGCAGAAAGGCATAGTGGCAGAGCATCTTCCACCCCTCTGTTCAATAGAAGGTAACTCAGACCCAATGTTACCCTATTCATGACCTTCTAATACTAACAGAAGACAGTCCAAACAAGCTTATTTTTCTGCCAGAGAAAACAGGAGTGCTTCTTACAACATCAGGGGAGTCTGATCCTACTGGCAAGGGAGGTCAATTGGGAGTCTCACCATATATAAGCAGCCAGGGGTAAACACTCTGCTTCCTTGCTAGATTAAGATTCCCCTTTCCCTGAAGAGATTCTGAGGTGGGAAGGCATGCCAAACCAGCAAATGGAACCAGTTGTTACAAGGGTTTGGTTCAGGAAGGATTTTTGTCCCTATAGGCCGTGAGACTACTTTCCCCCATCCAGCTGTGATGGGTGGGTGAGGGAGGGATATATCTACAGCAAGCAGCCTAGTCCAAGAATCTTTGTGTTCCTGCAGATAAAGACTCTTCTCTTGCCTTCCCTACCCAGAGAGACCTGGAGAGTGGGTGAGCAGTAGGAGGATCTTGCCACAGGTTTCCTCCAACAAGACATCTGAGGCCAGGCCTGGCCTGAGGAAACTTCTTCCTTACGCAACACCATTAGGGACCAATGGAAGCACAAAATAACACTTGATAAAAAAAAAAAAAATAGATGAAAATAATATTGCAAAAGGCAGCAAAAATGTAAACTATCATTGGAACCACAGTTCATAGAAACAGGCCAAGAACCATCTGTTAAACTTAATGCAGTAACTGCCAGAATAAAAAATTCAAGCAGGACCCAGAGTCTCCTAAAACAATAAACAAAGCACCCAGGATACAAGTGAAAATAACCTACCATGCCAAGAATGAAGAAAACAGCAGCTCAAATGGGAAAAGACAACCAAATGAGGCCAACACTGAGTCAATCAGATTTTGAAATTATCTGACAAAGATTCTAGAGCCACCATCACAAAAATGATTCAATAATCCATGTTAGAATCTCTTTAAACAAATGATAGAGCCTGAGATTACAACAATAAAAAAAATATTCACAGAATAAGCTCAGGGGAAGAATGGAGAAGACGAAGATAAAATCAGTAAGCTTGAGAGCTTATCAATACACCTTCCCTAGTTTTAACAACAGATAGACAATCAGCTCAGTTCAGTCGCTCAGTCGTGTCCGACTCTTTGCGACCCCATGAATCGCAGCACACCAGGCCTCCCTGTTCATCACCATCTCCCGGAGTTCACTCAGACTCACGTCCATCGAGTCCATGATCCCATCCAGCCATCTCATCCTCGGTCGTCCCCTTCTCCTCCCGCCCCCAATCCCTCCCAGCATCAGAGTCTTTTCCAATGAGTCAACTCTTTGCATGAGGTGGCCAAAGTACTGGAGTTTCAGCTTCAGCATCATTCCTTCCAAAGAAATCCCAGGGTTGATCTCCTTCAGAATGGACTGGTTGGATCTCCTTGCAGTCCAAGGGACTCTCAAGAGTCTTCTCCAACACCACAGTTCAAAAGCATCATTCTTCGGCACTCAGCTTTCTTCACAGTCCAACTTTCACATCCATACATGACCACAGGAAAAACCAGAGCCTTGACTAGGCNTGGACTGCAGCCCACCAGGCTACTCCGTCCATTGGATTTTCCAGGCAAGAGTACTGGGATGGGGTGCCATTGCCTTCCCCGATGGATAGACCTAGGGAATACTATATAAAGTGAAGCAAATGAGACAAAGACAAATATCCTATGATATCACTTGTATGCGGCATCTAAAAATAATGATACAAATGAACTTATTTATAAAACAGAGACAGACTATGATAACAGACTTATGGTTTCTGAAGCAGAAAGGTGATGGAGGGGATACATTAGGAATTTGGAAATAACATACACATATTACTGTATATAAAATAGATAATGAACAATGACTTACTATAGCACAGGAAACTAAGTATTTTGTAATTATCTATATGGGGGGAAAGCTATGTATATAAATCTGAGTCACTTTGCTGTATACCTGAAACTAACACAACATTGTAAATCAGCTATACTTTAACAAAAATAAATTAATTTTTAAAAGACCCCCTGAGAAGTTTACAGCATCCCTTCTGAGGTCTTGTTGCCAAAAATATATAACCTCCGTTTAATCATCGAGGAACATCAGACATCCAAATTGAAGAGTATTTTACAACATAACTGGCTCATACTCTTCAAACGTGTCCAGCTCAAGAGAAAGACAAGTGGAGGAATTGTTCCAGACTGAAAGGAATTTAGGAGACATTACTATTAAATGCTATGTGGAAACATTGATCTTAAACCAAAACAAGATATGATTGGGACAGTTATGTTAAGAACATCTGTGGATTAGTTTTAAATAGCATGATAGCAATGTTAATTTCCTGGTTTAGATAATTATGGTTTAAAAAATCTTCTTGCTTCTTTTAAATAATAACCCATTTAAACCCACAATATTGGATTAATCATTCAGAAGTTACTTAGCATCAGGGTGAAGAAAAATCATATCCAGTTTGGGAACCAACAGTTTCTAAGCTGAGATGGAGACAAAATTGACTGAATACAACCAGAAAAATAGTTCAACTACAAATCACCTTCTTTTTGTAGTTTTCTTGCTCATCATACAGAATCTCCTAAAACATATAATTTTCCCAGAACCAGGTACATATAAATTTCATCATATATCCTGGGGTCATTTGCTGGGCTTTGCATTCTGGTCCATAGATAAACGTCTCCATTCAGAGGCCAGTAACAAAAAAACAGGTCATTTTGACAATATTTTTGGTGATTCTCGTCTGATTCTTCTTCCGTAGAGTGCTTGTAGACTCATTTAGTTAAGATGGTCTTATCCACTGATGAGCTAGAATTGCTGCATTACTGACTGGAACTCAGGGTCTATGTCCCAAATAAATACTATGTGCCAGAAACTGTTCTAAGTACTTTTTTGTATACTGGATTCTTTAATATTCATAATCCCAGGTGGCTTAGGTATGGTTATCTTCCTTCTTTTTTTTCCAACAGATAAACTAATTCATAGAGAAACTAAGAATCTTGGTGTTTAAAACCACATGGTTTTGTAGTGATGATGCTGTTATTGTTACCTTGGGTTCCCAACTCCATGGCCTGCTTTCTTGACTTTTATTAAGTGTTTGAGAAAAAGGGTTTATTCCTGAGATTCCATCTTGGAACACAGACTCTGTGGGAAACCACAGGCAGCGCCAGTTTGTTCCCTTTCTCTGCTGTCATTGTAATCATGCTCTGATGTCAACATAATCTCCTTTCTCTGAGGAAATTCTTTCTGCCACATGAACAGGCAGGAGACTTCCAGGGCCATGTGACATTTGTTAATGGCAGGGCTCAACTGTTTTGTAAAGCAGAAAAAAAAAAAATGTTAGATTTAGCTAAGTGGCTTTCATGTCACTTTAAGTGAGCAATTATTAGGGTGAAAAGAAATTTGACTTTTTTTACTCATTCACTGTCCTGACTTTCAGACAAATAAATCAGATTCTAGGGAGGAGAAAATATTTGTCCAACACTTCACAGCTAGCAAATGACAGAGACAGACCTATAAATTAAGATTCTTTTTTGTGTGAAAAATGTCACCTCTCTTTTGCATATTTTAGAAAAATATTGATGTTTCTTGGTCGTAGTAAGCTTAATTGTGCTCTTCTGTTACTTCAGTACAGAATTTTTCATACCCCTGAGAGTTTTGTTGCAGTACAGTTTAACAACCTCAACCTTCACATTTACAGAAACATCAATTTAGGAAGTGATAATAGAATGCTCTAAAGTATTGCTACATCTTCACCAAACACTTAACCTCCTCCTCTGTACCAACAGAAAAGATGGCTAATTTTGTCTTTATGACTTCTAGCCATCTTTCTTGCATCCCTCATGAATACAGTGACCTGAGCCTAAATTTTAGTTATCTCAATGTTTGTTCATCCAACGAGATGTCAGTATTTGTAAATTTACCAAATTTGTTCTCATGGGTACACGATCATAGATAGTTGCTCTATTGCAAAGTATTTAAAGTATGTCTGTGCCTAGTTATTACTTTCCAGAAAACAAACTGAGTTGTTGTAAATTTTGTAAATATGATGTATCTCTTGTCATCTTCTTGAAATATGTAATGAGCTTTCCTTCATCAAGGGTGAAATCTGCATCCCCTCGCCTTGAATCTGAGTGAGCTTGTGTCTAGTGCAGAAGTTGCAGTCTGTGAATTTTGAGCCATAAAATCTCGTAGGGCCGTTGCATGGTTCTTTTGTGACTTCTGTATTACAAACACAGCTAGCAAGTTAGGAGGAAGCCAAGAAGCTAAGAAACAGGCTGCATGTGAGTGCGCCTCTCATGGCTCCAGCTTAGGTTACAGCTGACAGTCAGCATCAGCCCTCAGCCATGGGACCCTCAAGCTGCCCCAGCTGATGTGAGTGAAACAGAGAGACCCTTTTTTCTTTGCTTTCCTTTTGTAAAAAAAATGCTTTTATTTGTTTTCGGCTATGCTGGGTCTTCACTGCTGTGCAGGTTATTCTCTAGTTTCAGTGGGTGAGGCCTTCTCTCACGTGTGAGGCACGGGCTTCTCATTTGGGTGGCGCCTTTCCTTGCAGCTCCCGCGCTCGAGATCACAGGCTCAACAGCTGTGGTGCACAGGCTTGGTTGCTCCAGAGCAAGTGTGGCCCTCTGGGACCAGGGGTCGAAACCGTCTCACCTGTGCTGGCAGGTGATCTCTTTACCACTGAGCCCCCAGAGAGGCCCTTTTTGTGCCTCAGTTCAGTTCAGTCGCTCGGTCGACTCTTTGCGACCCCATGAATCGCAGCACGCCAGGCCTCCCTGTCCATCAGCAACTCCCGGAGTTCACTCAGACTCACGTCCATCGAGTCCGTGATGCCATCCAGCCATCTCATCCTCTGTCGTCCCCTTCTCCTCCTGCCCCCCATCCCTCCCAGCATCAGAGTCTTT
>SJYX01000369.1:75916-122122 GCA_006410675.1 Oreotragus oreotragus
CAAAATGTTATGAAATTATATACTTTTCTATAAATATACAATTTTATGAATTTGTGACCAAATTAAATATGTACTTTTATATATTAAAAAAAAAAATGACCGTCTATTGAGCATTTAGGGCATAAGATTAAGCACCTTATGTACATTATTACGTTTAATTCTCTCTAACCTCTTGAGGGCTTCCCTGGGTGGCTCAGAGGCTAAAGCGTCTGCCTCCAATGTGGGAGACCCGGGTTCGATCCCTGGGTTGGGAAGATCCCCTGGAGAACGAAATGGCAACCCACTCCAGTATTCTTGCCTGGAGAATCCCATGGACAGAGGAGCCTGGTGGGCAAAAGTGTTATTACTTACAATAAGAAGCAGAGGGAGTCTGAATAACTTGATTCAGTCACACATGCAGGAGCTTTTAGACCTGGGATTCAGAGCCTTTCTAGTGGAGTCCTAGGTCTAGTGTTGTGTACTCCTCCAGCTTAATGAGCTGAGTGGACCCGGGGCAAGTGACTTGCCCCCTCTGAACCTAAAGTAGCCTTCCTCACCTGTAAAGTCAGGAAGTTTACTGTTCTGTGTCCCCAGGTCTGTACTGGTTTCCTATTGCTACCGTTAAAAACCTGCCACATATTTGGTTGTGATTGTCCAGTCTCCAAGTCGTGTTCAGCTCTCTGTGACTCCATACTCTGCAGCACGCCATGCTTCCCTGCCCTTCCGCGTCTCCAGAGTGTGCCCAAACTCAAGACGTACACTTGGTGTTAATAGCTTCAACGGCACATGTTTATTGCCTTACAGTTCTGTAGTTTGGAAGTCTTATACAGGTCCCACTGAACTTCAGTTATGGTGAAGACAGGGCTGGATCCTTTTTGAGGCTCTGAGGATCTGCTCCTTTGGTTTTTCTAGCTTCTAAAGTCCACCTGCTCTCCTGGACTCAGGAGTCCTTCCTTGTATCCTCCCAATCTCTTGTCTCATCCTCACACCTCCTTTCTCTTTTGACTCCTGACGCTTTAGTTGTAAGGGCCACTGTGATTAGACTGGGCCCACCCAGATTATCTAGGTTAATCCCTCCCATCTCCTGATCCTTCATGTAATCACACCTGCAAGATCTCATTGTCAGGTATGGTGACATTCACAGGTTCTAGGGGTTAGAACTTGGACCTGCCTGGGGGACCATTACGTCCTGTCACAAGCTCTGATTTTTTTTTTTTTAATAGGCAGAAGTGTCATAAAAGTCTGTGCCTGAGACTTGTCGAATAGTGTAGAGTTCCTTCTAGTTGCCTCTGTACCCTGTCTACAAGCTGGGCCGTCTCTTCTAGCAGGGCTGTCAGTCCCAGATGGCAGTTTTGTATACCTCTTGTCACTGAGTATATTGTCCCACTTTCTGGACCCTTTTTTAAACTTCATGGTTGTGTTGTGTTGATTGTTTGTGTGGGATCACTCTCAGCATCGTGCTTGCTTCCTGAAGTGTGTATGCACACGTGTGTGTTCATTCATGTCTGACTCTTTGCAATCCCATAGTCTTCTAGGCTCCTCTGTCCATGGGATTCTTCAGGCAAGAATACTGCAGTGGGTTGCTATTTCCTAATCCAGGGGATCTCCCTGACTCAGAGATTACACCCAAATCTCTTACATCTCCTTCATTGGCAGGTGGATTCTTTACCATTGCACCACCTGGGAAGCCCTTCCTGAAAAGAAGGCATCCTTTCTTACAGTATCAAGCATTCTCTCTCCTCTTCAGTTAGCATGCCTTAGTTCTTTCATCTATGTCATTAATTCAAATACCATGTTGGCCCAAGTTCTGTAGAAGCTAATGACTGCTAACCAGATGCAAAGCTCTGCCACCATCAACATCTTAAAATTTTTAATGAGACTTATTGAAAGTGCTTCATCTCTTTACCTAAGATTTACATTGTCCCTCCCCCTAGAAATAGCAAAATGTTCTCAGTGATTCTGTTTCAGCCTGTAATTGATCTATGAACTTCCTTGTAAACAGCAGGAAATAGAGCACTGTTTTCTGTTAGAAATATGGATCATGTATTAACTTATAGGCAGAGCAGACAGTAGTCACATACCCTGAAGCCAGTGATATTTTTCCTATTTCTCAGAGATCATGAGAGAAGTAGTGCTCAGTTATAAACTTCTGGTGATTCTTCTGTAGCTGTTGGTAAGGTAACTAAAGTTCACATCTTTTATACTTTGTATATGGTTTACCTTTTGTTCCATATGGTTAATATTAAGGAACTTTTCACTCACATCCAACTTTCAAGTTATATATTTTTTCAAAACAATGCATTAGTCTTTTGAAATTGGCTTCACTATCTAATTGTTTCAAAAATTGTTTTCAGTCTCAAGATAGACATTTTAAATAAGGCCCAAATAGAAAACTGAGAAGGAATCCATTGTTTGTTAAGCATTCACCAGATAAACTGCTAAGCATTTCAGTCTGCTTATCGTTTAAAGCCAATTAGAAATAATCAGCCAAAAATACTCTTAAATGCAATCAGTATTCAACTATGTATTTAAGTGAACTTTTGAGCTTGTTTTTCACTTCTCTTGTATTTCATTTTAAAAATATATTTATTATATCTCGATTCTTTATTGAGCACAATTTAGTGTTTGGTAAAAACTAAAATAATAATAGTAACAATAACAATAAAGCCTAAGATTTTCTCTGAAAAATAATGCATTTAATTTTTATTCCTTACAAGAGAAGACAAAGTAGAATAAAATACCTTAAGACATTAAAGAATTGAGCTGTTCAAAGGGGGAAACAAATTGTCTTCCCACCTTCTCTACTGCGCATTCACAGAGCATAGTGATGACTTGTCCAGGAGTTTCAGGGAGCATGTTGGGGGCACCTGTTAAACAACAGGGCTACCTCTAGGCTACCTTGCTCATCACCAGGTCTTCAGACTATTCTCCAGGGCACAAGAGATCGACGGAATCTTCTTTAACTATAAAATCTGTCATTGTCTTGTCTTCCCCAGGTAGCGCGGGCACCCCAGTCATGTTTAACAAGAATGGGGATGCCCCTGGGCGTTACGACATCTTCCAGTATCAGACCACGAACACCTCCAGCCCTGGCTACCGACTGATCGGACAGTGGACGGATGAACTGCAGCTCAATGTGAGTTTTGCTGGTCCCTCTTCCTTTGCTTGTGAAATGAGTGAGCAGGTTTTTAATATGCTCCATGAGGCAGATATGTTTGTGAGTATCCGCAAGTGCACTTGCAGCTTGTTAAGAGCATCAGTAGGGACTGATAACCATAGTAATACAACAGTGAGAGCACTGATGATGATGGCGGTGATGGGCGTGTGTGTGGAGTTCATGCCTGACTGTGAACTGGGCAAATCTGTGAATCATCTCATTTAAACTGAGGCTCGAGTTGCTTAACCAACAAGGTACCAGCTAATACTTCAGTACTTTCATAAGATCTTTCTCATGCTCAAACTGTTTTTCCTTCCTTTCTCCCTTCCTTTATTTGCTCGTAGTTTTTTTTTTTTTTTCCTTTAATTCATTTTACTGAGTCACTTTGACTTACACTGAGGTTCTCTGGGCAATATCAGTGTTGATTAATTTCCATAACCTCTCTTTCATTCTGTAAAGCATGAACTTGAGTGAGTAACCAGTTCTTTGTGCAAGGTTATGTCAGAGTCCACCAGGCACAGCCCATCAAGAACTCACCTGTAGTCAAACACAGTCAGGTTTATTTACCTCACTACATTAAAAACAGACTCCTGCCCGCACTTTGAGTTGGGAATTCTAAGGAAGTTTGGGAAGCAAGGGCCAGTTTTGGGTTGGGCCATTCTTAGGAAGTAGAGACCAATGTAATAATTGGGTGTCTTGGTGATTTTGAACTAGGAGATGGGAGGATAAGAGCTGGGCAAGAATGGTCACTAACAAACAGTTAGACCTCATGTGAACTGGAAAAGGGAGATGTCTAGATGTTTTTGTAGTTGCAGAGTGTCCTGTGTATTTAGTTTCACACATGATGGCTGAATGGCCTTGCTTTGTCTTGTTTTCCCATAGTCATGAGGTGGCCTTGTCCGGTTAGCATTTTTATTCTTCTGAAGTTTGAAATATGCCTGCCTAGGTATTAACTGACAACTCTTCAGCCCTTTTTTTATTTGTGTTTTAATTTCTTACTATTTTGGGTTCACCATTCAATAATGTGCTTCTAATAATACTTACAATGCCCTATTTGAAATTAATGTTTAGTCTAAATGAATATGCTTGTCTTCCTGAGGATTAACAAACACTTGGGTCAGGATCCTTCCATCTTGACTGAGCTCAGTACAGCTCCTCTTTCTTC
Source organism: Oreotragus oreotragus (assembly GCA_006410675.1). Taxonomy (NCBI): domain Eukaryota; kingdom Metazoa; phylum Chordata; class Mammalia; order Artiodactyla; family Bovidae; genus Oreotragus; species Oreotragus oreotragus. The sequence goes on from SJYX01000369.1 coordinate 80,218, forward strand.
CCTCCTGGGATAGGATATAAACTGTCCAGGCCCAAGCCTGGTGGCTGGGGTCCTGGAGCCTGAGGGCTGTGGCAGAGATGCTATAGGGCCTCTTTTTCTGAGATGTGTCGACTGGGGGGTTGTACTTCAAGAAGTTCTACAGCAGATCCCTCGATGTGGCCTTGAGCTCACATATAATGTTCACCCGGGACGCTGTGGACAAACACATTGGGTTGGGATTATGAATCAGGTAGGGCTCCTTAGTTCCAGAGTTCTACTTTGAAATAGTAATATATACAATGCATGATTGTCTTACAAGCCCTGTATTACTATGAGTTCTCCAGAGAAGCAACCAATAGGATAGTGCCACAGGATAGGTCAGTTAGAAATAGATATGTTATAGAAATTGGCTCACCTTTATCATAAATGCTGAGAAGTCCAAAGATGTGCAATTGCCAAGCCAGAGATCCAGAAGACTCAGTGGCTTAAGATCCAGTCTGAGTCCAAAGGCAGCAGAAGACTGATGTCCCAGATCAAAGACAGACAGAGAGAAAGAGGGTTCTCTCAGGCTCACGCTTTCTGTTCTGTTCAGCTCTTCAGCAGGCTGTTTAAGGCACATACACATTGGGGAGGACAATCTGCTTGAATCAATCAGCAATTCAAATGTGCATCTCAGCCAGGAACATTCTCGCTGTGTGTAACCACATACCAGGGCACCCATAGCCATTCAGGTTAACACATAAAATGAACCATTACAGACTCTGTCCCAGGGAAGTCCTTCTAATGTCTCTTCCAGACCTGGAAATTATGCCATTAGCCTTTACTGGTGTAGATCTTAGGAGGCACTTTGGAAATGATTTGAGTATGGGTTTTTGAGCGTAAAACACAGAATAGACGTCTCGGGGCCAGTACCCCTTGGGTTATGGTTTTTAAAAGAGGATTGTGCATGAGATGGGTTGATCAAGCCGTAATAGGCCATTTACATCCTTTGCACATTGTCCCACCTGGTTCTGCTTATATCTGTTCAAGGTTGTTCTTTGGTTTGTATTTTAATACAAATTGTGTTTATCAGCCATTCAAGAAGTCTTTGTTTTGTTTTTTTGTATTTTTAAGTACCTGTCGTGCAATCAGCATTGTACAAGGCAGCGGGTGCATAATGGAAATCAAGACAAACATAGAGGTCTTGTTTGTACATAACTGAAGATCTTGAATAGCATTACATGGTAAACAAGAGATATGAGTGTGAAAATTCCAAAGTGTGGTAAGAGGCAAGGCAGGAAAAAGAATGAGAGGTGAAGACAGGCCTTGCAGATGAGGAGCAGACGCTGGGGGGAGAATGAGTGATCCACGGAGCAGGTCAGAAGCNTTTTTTTTTTTTTTCCTTTAATTCATTTTACTGAGTCACTTTGACTTACACTGAGGTTCTCTGGGCAATATCAGTGTTGATTAATTTCCATAACCTCTCTTTCATTCTGTAAAGCATGAACTTGAGTGAGTAACCAGTTCTTTGTGCAAGGTTATGTCAGAGTCCACCAGGCACAGCCCATCAAGAACTCACCTGTAGTCAAACACAGTCAGGTTTATTTACCTCACTACATTAAAAACAGACTCCTGCCCGCACTTTGAGTTGGGAATTCTAAGGAAGTTTGGGAAGCAAGGGCCAGTTTTGGGTTGGGCCATTCTTAGGAAGTAGAGACCAATGTAATAATTGGGTGTCTTGGTGATTTTGAACTAGGAGATGGGAGGATAAGAGCTGGGCAAGAATGGTCACTAACAAACAGTTAGACCTCATGTGAACTGGAAAAGGGAGATGTCTAGATGTTTTTGTAGTTGCAGAGTGTCCTGTGTATTTAGTTTCACACATGATGGCTGAATGGCCTTGCTTTGTCTTGTTTTCCCATAGTCATGAGGTGGCCTTGTCCGGTTAGCATTTTTATTCTTCTGAAGTTTGAAATATGCCTGCCTAGGTATTAACTGACAACTCTTCAGCCCTTTTTTTATTTGTGTTTTAATTTCTTACTATTTTGGGTTCACCATTCAATAATGTGCTTCTAATAATACTTACAATGCCCTATTTGAAATTAATGTTTAGTCTAAATGAATATGCTTGTCTTCCTGAGGATTAACAAACACTTGGGTCAGGATCCTTCCATCTTGACTGAGCTCAGTACAGCTCCTCTTTCTTCCCTCCTGGGATAGGATATAAACTGTCCAGGCCCAAGCCTGGTGGCTGGGGTCCTGGAGCCTGAGGGCTGTGGCAGAGATGCTATAGGGCCTCTTTTTCTGAGATGTGTCGACTGGGGGGTTGTACTTCAAGAAGTTCTACAGCAGATCCCTCGATGTGGCCTTGAGCTCACATATAATGTTCACCCGGGACGCTGTGGACAAACACATTGGGTTGGGATTATGAATCAGGTAGGGCTCCTTAGTTCCAGAGTTCTACTTTGAAATAGTAATATATACAATGCATGATTGTCTTACAAGCCCTGTATTACTATGAGTTCTCCAGAGAAGCAACCAATAGGATAGTGCCACAGGATAGGTCAGTTAGAAATAGATATGTTATAGAAATTGGCTCACCTTTATCATAAATGCTGAGAAGTCCAAAGATGTGCAATTGCCAAGCCAGAGATCCAGAAGACTCAGTGGCTTAAGATCCAGTCTGAGTCCAAAGGCAGCAGAAGACTGATGTCCCAGATCAAAGACAGACAGAGAGAAAGAGGGTTCTCTCAGGCTCACGCTTTCTGTTCTGTTCAGCTCTTCAGCAGGCTGTTTAAGGCACATACACATTGGGGAGGACAATCTGCTTGAATCAATCAGCAATTCAAATGTGCATCTCAGCCAGGAACATTCTCGCTGTGTGTAACCACATACCAGGGCACCCATAGCCATTCAGGTTAACACATAAAATGAACCATTACAGACTCTGTCCCAGGGAAGTCCTTCTAATGTCTCTTCCAGACCTGGAAATTATGCCATTAGCCTTTACTGGTGTAGATCTTAGGAGGCACTTTGGAAATGATTTGAGTATGGGTTTTTGAGCGTAAAACACAGAATAGACGTCTCGGGGCCAGTACCCCTTGGGTTATGGTTTTTAAAAGAGGATTGTGCATGAGATGGGTTGATCAAGCCGTAATAGGCCATTTACATCCTTTGCACATTGTCCCACCTGGTTCTGCTTATATCTGTTCAAGGTTGTTCTTTGGTTTGTATTTTAATACAAATTGTGTTTATCAGCCATTCAAGAAGTCTTTGTTTTGTTTTTTTGTATTTTTAAGTACCTGTCGTGCAATCAGCATTGTACAAGGCAGCGGGTGCATAATGGAAATCAAGACAAACATAGAGGTCTTGTTTGTACATAACTGAAGATCTTGAATAGCATTACATGGTAAACAAGAGATATGAGTGTGAAAATTCCAAAGTGTGGTAAGAGGCAAGGCAGGAAAAAGAATGAGAGGTGAAGACAGGCCTTGCAGATGAGGAGCAGACGCTGGGGGGAGAATGAGTGATCCACGGAGCAGGTCAGAAGCAGACTCAGCAATGGTGTAGCTAAGAGAGAGGATGGGGAGCAGGGATGAGAGGAGAAGTTAGGCAGTAGGCAAGAGCCAGAGCCGTCCCTTGTGGGCTGTGATAAATGTTTCAAAGATTCTACGCTGAGTGCATTTAAAAACTATTAAACAAAGGAGTGGCTGGCTCAGAATTAGGAATAAAATAGTGCTTTGTCTACTGAGAAGGTGATGAATAGTCAAGGGCAAGTGTGGGAGTAGAAGGACTAATGAAGACTCCACTGCAGTTGTCGAGCTCAAGTAGGGTGGCTTAGTGAAGGGGTTCTCCACTTCAGTGTGCAACGGAAACCATCTGGAGGGCTTGGAGAAACACAGCTGCTGGGGCCACTCCCAGGGATTCTGATTCAGGACATCTGGGAGTGCAAGGAGGCCCAAATATTTGTCTTTCGAAGGAGTACCTGTGCTATGCTGATAGTACTTGGAGAACCACTGGCTTACAGAATGTGGTACTAGCAGAGGTACATGAAATGAGTGGCAACATTTATATGTGTACTATATATATATATATGCGTATACAGCCATAACTGCATATATATATATATATATCTTACAGGGAGAATAATTGGGATTTAGTACTGGAGGTAAAGGAAGAGTAATACTGGGATTGGAGGAAAATAATCAAGAGTGAATCCCAGGTTTATAGCTTGAAGAACCCTGTGGATGCTCTAACAAGAGAGTAGGGAGACAGCTTGGAACAGGAGGGGAAAATTGAGAACCCTGATTGAGTCTTTCCAATTCCATGAGGGCCAAAATGAAATGGCTATAAGTCTGAAGCTCAGAAAAGAGTTTGGGGCTATAGTTACTGGTAACAACACTGAATCAGTAATCAAACCCCCTCACACACACACAAAGAAGTTCAGAACCAAACAGCTACACAAGTTAATTCTACCAAACATTTAGAGTTAACACCTGTTATTCTCAAAATAAATAAATAAATAAATAAACAAAAAGAAAGAAAGAAAGAAAAGCAAGTTGTTAACCTATAAATGGCCTTGAAATGCATTAAAGAAAGAGAGAAAATGTAATAGCAGAGAACCCAAGGCCTTGAAAACCTCTTAGGAAGTGTCACAATTCCAATCCAACTACTCCAAATAACACCCAACTTAAAAGAGTCTGTCTCATTTGCCCGGAAGGTTGGGCCAAGCTGTATTCTTTGAATTTTTATTTTTGTTTATGGAAGCTAGACAGGCATATATGCTTGATTTAGCACTAAATAGGAACAGCTTTGATTCTTCCTTGTCATGCTGAGAGGTTATGGTAGGAAGAACAGAGAGGAAGCTACACAAGTTAATTCTACCAAACATTTAGAGTTAACACCTGTTATTCTCAAAATAAATAAATAAATAAATAAACAAAAAGAAAGAAAGAAAGAAAAGCAAGTTGTTAACCTATAAATGGCCTTGAAATGCATTAAAGAAAGAGAGAAAATGTAATAGCAGAGAACCCAAGGCCTTGAAAACCTCTTAGGAAGTGTCACAATTCCAATCCAACTACTCCAAATAACACCCAACTTAAAAGAGTCTGTCTCATTTGCCCGGAAGGTTGGGCCAAGCTGTATTCTTTGAATTTTTATTTTTGTTTATGGAAGCTAGACAGGCATATATGCTTGATTTAGCACTAAATAGGAACAGCTTTGATTCTTCCTTGTCATGCTGAGAGGTTATGGTAGGAAGAACAGAGAGGACCGCGATTCCTCAGCTGAACCCAGTGACTGATGCTTGCTATAGCATGCACCTTAAAATTATGAATCCCTGAGCCAGGGGCAGGACTGTTTTTAGTCCCCCTGAAAGGCTGAGTTAATTCAGAGGGTGACCACTGATATAACTGGCCTTGCAAAGAGGTTACCCTGTTGATGTCTTTTATAGACTGCTTAAGATACTGTAAAATCTAATTGGAATCACAAAGAAAATACCCACATGCAATCCCCAGAAGGTACTCCACCCATCTCACCTGGAGACCCAGGCCGCAGCTGCTAGTCTGTCCAGGTGCATGCCCTATCCATCCCAGGGTCATCCTGCTCATGATGTTACTTCTGCTCTAATTATTCTGTTTCACCTCCAAGTTTTGTGAGAGTGGACTTTCCGCAAACTTAGTTTGGTAGGTTTTCTTGCTCCTAGTCAATGAGATAAAACAAGTATTTTAAGCAGCATGTATGCTTATCATTTAGAAAGACTGCAGAGTACTGTTTCAGCCCCCAGTGAGATCATCTCAAGGAAATGGAGTTTTCAGGAGAAATTTCTCTGTGGTCAATAATTGCAAATACATTTCTTAGCTAGGAGGTGAACGTTTTAGTCTCATGATCCCAGGGTTATAGACCAGACTGCCTGGAATTCTGTATCCGATCCTCTGGAATTTAGGTGTCTGAGAGCACCTGGTCTGTTACAGAATGCCACCCTGAGTCCTCACCGCTGGAGTAATAGCTCTAGGCCCTGCTTCTTCTTGGGCCAACAGATGACTGCAGGGTTTGCCATTCGAATATTTCTTCTCCAACTGGCAACCCACTCCAGTACTCTTGCCTGGAAAATTCCATGGACTGAGGTGCCTGGTAGGCTACAGTCCATGGGGTCAAAGAGTCAGACACAACTGAGCGACTTCACTTTCACTTTCTCCAACAAAAGTTCATCAGAAGGAAGTCATTGGGAAGAAAGCCATACATTCTCCCACTTGCCACCCCTATAGAAAGAACTCTGCTTTTTGCCTCAGGTTTGTGTAGTACCATGCAGAGATTCAGGAAAATGTTATTCCTGGCAGAGAAACAGGCAAGGGGATAATGCAGTAAATATCCATTGCTTACCACAGGGTATCAGGAAGGATGGAGCTACTGGAGATGTTGGGAGAAACAAGGGGACGTGTCCCTGCACTTGGAGTTCCCAGGATAGGATCAGGGCTCTGTAATACATAAACTGTGTCTTAGGGTTTATTTTATGTATTTCCACTTTAAATATATATATTTATATATTTAATATAAATTAAATATATATATATATAAATTTATTTTATATTAAATAAAATATTTATTTATTTTAATTGGAAGATAATTGCCTTCCAACTTTGTATTGGCTTCTGTCATACATCAACATGAGTCAGCCATAGATATACGTGTGTCCCCTCCATGTTAAACCTCCATCCCATCTCCCACTCCATCCCACCCCTCTAGGTAGTCACAGAGCACTAGGCTTGCGCTCCCTGTGTCGTACTGCAGCATTTACAGGGTTTGGATAGGCGCTGATTTAAGACACTGACATATATTTGAACTGGAATTTGAAGGATAAGTCATAGTTCCCAAGATGGAGATAAAAAAGTATTCTAGAATAGATAATGCAATACTAGGTAGAAACTAGGATGGAAATATGTTGGGGATAAGGGTATAATATGAAAGGTAGAGAATTATAAAAGCTATACATTTATGATGTGAATAAACTCCACATATATTTTGCATATTAGAAACAAAATTTCTGTCATCTTTTGGTTATTTGCAGTTAGTAGGACATTTAGATATGCCTGCAGTGTAAATTTTTCTAATTAACTGAAATTCTTTAAAATCCAAACTTTTTTTTTTTTTTTTTTTTTAGGAACTACTTTTAATAGGCAACTTCCTACAGTGAACTGCACACACTCTTAAATGGAAGGCTGAGTAAATATCACTTAACCTTTACTGGCTCCTTAGTCGTCAGTCATTCTACAGGGCAGTCCACCTTTATAATCTTCTGAGCCATGTGGAGGGCTTTTTAAGAAATTTGTTCTCTATTAAATTTACTTTCTAACTAGAGACTGAAATCTCCTAAAAGATAGAATCCATGTTTTAATAATTTTTTTTGTACAATTGCTAGCATACGACCTGACACTCACCAAGCATTTGTGTTTGTTACTGTTGTTAATATATAAAACCGTGGTACGATTAATATGATCTCTTTAATGGTAGAAATTTTCTGTGACAAGCAGCCACACTTCTTCCTTCTGGGAAGAGCTCCCAAGCTTCCTCTTAAGTCATGTGGTCTGCCTTGCACAGTTCCTAAATCCAGAGGTAAGACTGGATTTAGCCTAAACCCATCACCCATGTTCATAGTGATGATGGGCATTAAACTGTCCAGTTAGGATGAACCACTGGATGCCTGTCAGCCAATCTGAGACTCCACCATGTCTTAGAGGAAGCGGATGTGCCTCTCAGGAGCCACAGGCAGACATTTGGAGGCCACAGAGCAGGAGCTCCAAGGAAAAGGAGGCAGAGCTTAGAACACCTAGGCTGGAAGCAACGCCCTTTGAGCCCTAGGAAACCTTTGCATGCCTGCTAAGGCACTTCAGTCATGCCAACTCTTTGTGACCCAATGGACTGTAGCCTGCAAGGCTCCTCTGTCCCTGGGATTCTCCAGGCAAGAGTACTGGACTGGGTTGTCATGCCCTCCTCCAAGGGATCTTCCCAACCCAGTGATCAAACCTGCACCTGTTACGTGTCTTAGGTTTCCTGCACTGGCAAGCAGGTTCTTTACTGCCACCTGGGAAGCCCTGGAAGCCATTGATAGTGCTCTCTGAATTGTTCCCTTATCAGTAACTGAAGGAAACTTAAGTGTCTTACTTTTCTACTTACAACTATTTCACTATAGCAATCAAAAAAAAAAAAGTTTTTGTTTTAATCCACCCAAACTGGGGTAAATAAAATGTCAGTCTACACTGAATAAGCAGAATTTTTAAAATGTCATTAAACTGAGGTGATTGAAAATTAATTTTAAAAGTTGTAATTTTGTTAAATGTTTGAATCTTTCACCCCGGTTAGAATTTTGTCTTTCACTGGCATTTAAAGACAAAAAGTATGGTTGATTGTGGCAATCACTGTTTAATCAAATTATCTCTTCCCAAATCAATACTTACTTATACTGCCTATAAAACTCCTAATCACTCTATTGTTTCATAATTGCAGTAGTAAAAATGTTTTAGAAGTCTAATCATGCTTATAATTTTACAAAGTATTACATGAGATATGGGGTAATGGATAGCTATAATAAAAGTAATGTTGCCAAAGAGAAAAATATGTAAGTTGTCAAAATCTAGTACTTCTTTAACTTCAGTTTAAGGGCTGTTTTTATGAAATTACCCCACTGATCATCATAATGAATGACTCATATCATATAATGTATAGTTTTGTTATTAGTAACCAGGGCTACAGGCTTTGTAGCTGATCTGATTAAATGGGAACTGAGTCTTCACCCCACCAGTTATGATCTGTAGAGGATTACAGTAATAACAATTTCATAAGGTTATTGCTAGAATTAAGTGTAATAATCTATGTAACAAACTTAAAACAGTACCTGGCACATAGTAAATATTCAACAAATGTTAGCTGTAATAGCAAAAGTAGTAATAATTTAATAGCCTTAGTTTATCACATAACTGTTGAAAATGTCAATTTCCAGTGCTCCATTGTATTTTGTTTTCTTTATCCCCCTGCACCTAGTGCGATGCTTATAAAATGATTGTTCTGTATGAAATAGATGAGTGGATAAACGGACAAGCAGTTGGGTTATATTATAAATTACTTAGGAATAAGGGTGTCATTTTTTATTTAGAATCCCCAGTGCCTATTAAATGAATGGATGAGAAGATGTACCCAGAAATCTACTGCAGTCAGCAATTCTGTACAATTCAGGGATCCACTTAAGACCTTGGTTCATCAGACAGGTTTCTTAAGAATTGTATATGTGGTCTGTAAGCCAGTTCACATTGCACAGACAGATTCTTTCAGTCTCTGAATGATAGAGGGGGCGTGGGACGGATGAAAAGAAATAAAAGAATTGGTCTTAATTTTTTCCAATTGATTTTTCATTTTAGAAACCTACCTGTGGCTCTTTGAGAACACAGGGTGGGATAACTGTTCTTGAGGGATTGTGTCAGGGTATGAATGGCTACATTTGTGTTAGTGAAAGTGAATCGATGATCACACCACTGAAACTGGTTCCATCCACCGCCTACCTATCTAGTTTTTAATGTCTCATTGGAGGAAGAGTCAAAACAGCAAAGGATTTAGGATCGTGGCTCTCATGACTGGGCCCAGGTCCTTGGTCTGTGAACCAGGACAAGAATGGCCTCTCTGACAAAATGGCATTTACCCTGACCCTGGAGGGCCAAGGGTTATTTCCATGTGTCATATCTCTGACTCTGGTATTTTACACAGGACATGGACAAATCCAGTACAGTAATACTGCTTTCCAGTTGAGATGCAACCTGAGACTGCTGCTGCTGCTGCTAAGTCACTTCAGTCGTGTCCGACTCTGTGTGACCCCATAGACGGCAGCCCACCAGGCTCCCCCATCCCTGGGATTCTCCAGGCAAGAACACTGGAGTGGGTTGCCATTTCCTTCTCCAATGCATGAAAGAGAAAAGTGAAAGTAAGTCGCTCAGTCTGTCCGACTGTTAGCGACCCCATGGACTGCAGCCCACCAGGCTACTCCGTCCATTGGATTTTCCAGGCAAGAGTAGAGATCCCAAACTGAATACAAAGACCAGGAGTGTTTAAAAACTTAATTCCTTGCTAATATTTTAAGAATCAAGAAATTTTGCAAGGATAACTTTATTTTTGGCTTTTCTTTTCGAAATCAGATCAGGCAGTAATATGCCTTTATTCCATGCTATAATAGCTAATTGGACCTCAGTAAAGGCTTTCCACTTCTCTGTGCCTCCACAGACCCCACTCTCCCCCATTGCCTGACCTCCCTCCCCCCGATCTCTGCTCCCTCACCTCTTTCCTTATGCCCATAGGCATCTCGTTTCATTCCCTAAATCTAGATGTAGAGTAGATTTCAACTTATTTCCACTAGTTTGGTTTCCACATATACTTGACTTTTTATAAATGATCTCTAGGAATTGTTTTTCAAAAGTCAACAATAATATACTAATAGTGTCAGTGACTCAAAACAGCCAAAAAAACGTAACAGCTTTTTTGAAAAAATGGTCAGTAAGTACAGCCTTCTAAAGAGAACTGCTTTAATGAAGACACTGCTTTTGTTTGGAGACATGTATTTGTGCAAATTCTGAAATATACCAAAATGAAAGAAACCGAGATCCCCCTCTGTCATGAGCATTTCTTCTTGTAACCAATGGTGTATAATTGTGTTCTGTCTATGAATGTCTAGAAGATGCATAGTATTTATAATTATCAATATGTTTTTTTCATAAGCATGTGCATTACAGAAGCTTGAACCCCCATTATTTCTTGTTTGCATTGTAGGCGTTTCAGCAAATCACTTTTGTTTATTAATGTACAACTACGTTCTGTGGGGAAATTGTTGAATTTCATTACTTACTGTGTTTTGAGCTCAGGCAAAATACATTTGAAAAAGGAAGTAATAAGGATGAGTTTGGAGAGCTCAGATGTTATAACAGGGATTCTCACTTGCTAGTGCCAATCCAAAATTAGAAAAGGGAAAAGATGAACTTATGTACCCTCTGCCTAACCATTTGCTCTGGGAAGCCAAAAATCCAAGGGTGACATGATGATGTTAAAATGGAAATGTAGGGATTAGATTAGAAATGTTTTCAACATGCTGTGAGCATCAGAAAGCCCAGGTTTGAGTCCTACATTCTCAGCCACTTGTGGCTAAAGCAAATCATACACTATCCTTGAACTCCAGCCCCTGGTATATTTAAAATCTAATCAAGCCAAGCAAAACAGCTACTTCACAAGGACACTTTGAAAATGAATTGCTGTAATCTTCCTGATATAAGTAAGCATATGGGATTCATGGTCATACTTGTCGTATTTCTTGCTGCCGTAAATAATTACCAGAAACTTGGTTACATAAAACACCACACCTTTCTTTTCTTATAGTTCTGAAGGTCACAGGTCCCGTAGGGATCCCACTGGGCTAATATCCAAGTGTCAACAGAGTTGTTTCTGGATAGTCTAGGAGGGAATGTGCGTCCTGCTCGTTCTGGTCCTTGACAGTATTTGTTCCTTTTGGCTGTGGGACCGAGATCTCTCTCTCTTTGCTGTCAGCCATGGGTTGGCCCTAGCTTCTTGAGGCCACCTTGATGCATTGGCTGGTGTCCAGTTCTCCATCCTCCAGGCTCTGGCAGTGGTGGGTTGGGTCCCTCTCACGCTTCCACTGCTTCCTGCCTTCTCTCCATAGCTGTATCTCCCACTGACTCTTCTGCCTTCCTCCTCTACTCCAAGGGCCAATGTGATTATCCTGGGCTCATTCAGATAACCCAGAAGAATCTTACTATTTTTAGTCTGTAATCTGTTCCATGTGCAAAGTCTCTTTTGCTGAAACATATTGATAAATGAAGAAATTAAGATATGGAAATCTTTGTTGGGGAGAGAGGTAAAGGGGGCAGATTATGTTGCCTAAGTACTGGTCTTTACTACCTAAACTTTGTTTTTCTATGAAATCTGTAAAATCCATATTGTCGTTCAGTCACTAAGTCATGTCCAACTCTTTGTGACCCCCGTGGAGTGCAGCACACCAGGCTTCCCTGCCCCTCACTGTCTCCCAAAATTTGCTCATATGTCAGTAATGCCATCCAGCCATCACTGCTGCCCCTTCTGCCTTTAATCTTTTGCAGCATCAGAGTCTTTTCCAGTGAATCAGCTCTTTGCAACACATTTTCATTATTCTTTTAACTTTTTATTATTATTTTCTTTAATTTCAATATACCTCTAACACTGTCATATTTTAATTAAATATTTTTGTGCAGTGAAAGGTTGCTTTACAATTACAGTTATTAAAAATGTTGCCTGTGTTCCCCGTGTTATAAATGTATCGTTAAGCCTACCTAAAATAGATAACATAGTTGTGTAAACAGATAAGATTTGTATGAGCTTTTCTTAAGCGTATTTAGTATCTATCTTGACTTCCTTGGTGGCTCAGATGGTAAAAAATCTGTCTGCAATGCAGGAGACTGGTATTCTATACCTGGGTTGGGAAGATCCCCTGGAGAAGGGAATGGCAACCCTCTCCAGTATTCTTGCCTGGAAAATTCCATGGTCAGAGGAGTCCGGCAGGCTACAGTCCATGGGGTCACAAAGAGTAGGACACGATTGAGCTATAACACTTAGTATCTAATTGAGCTAATCTGTTTGATAAATGTTCTAATCATATATCTAGAAAAGCCTAGAGAAGAACCCTGAATTAAGAACCCTAAATTAATGATAAGCAGACATAATCCCTCTCAAGTGAGGAGTCAGGATTGAAGAGGAACAAAAGAGTAAATAACACTGTAGGAGGCTTAGCTAAACCTCCAGCCTTGTCCTAGTTTAGCCTCCACAGTCCGGAGCATTTTGCTTTCATTGCATTATTCCTCTAAATGACAAAGCAGAAATGCAGAGAAAGAGAATAGATTGGCAGTTCTATAAAACTGAAACAGTTAAACATAAAATTGCTGTATGAACTAGAAATTCCACTCTTGGATGTATACCTTGTTCTGACCTTCTGTGGTCTGTATTAAAGGTCATGGAACAGTAGAACATCATAGGAAATAGCCTGGAATTTGGAAACTGTTACAGACTGCTGACTCCTTGACATGGCTATCAAAGTTGTCTATTGATAATGCAAAGTTGAGTTTGTAGTTTATTCGGTAAGGGGGCCACCATCTTCAAAGAGTCTTGGTAGAGTCTCAGGAGAGGGAGGTCAAGGGCAGATACTTCTGAAATTTAGGGTCTGGAATAAGGCACTTCTTTCAGTGGGGGACGTTTGATCAGAATTGGACAAAGTCCAAGATATTTTAGTTTTGTATTAGATCTAGTGAGGAGGGTTTTAAAGCAAGCCTTTTAGCATAAACTCTTTTTTGATGAGAGAATATATCCCAATTGAGTGATAGTTGGTCCTGAAAACGAGCTATTTACCCTGATGGAAAATTTTTTTTTTTTTTTTTTTTGGAGTGAGATATTGTGCACATGGATGGATTTTCAGGAAATTCCTAAAACAAACCTTAAAAAAGACATATTTGTAACTTTTATCTTCCTGAATAAGAATTTCTTAGTTTGTAAAATCACATTAGCATAGACAGTTTTACTTTCCTTGATTCTTTTAAGCTGGGTAGTTACAGGCAGTCTGCTCTGAGGAGGTAGACAGAGTTAGAATCCTTTAGTCTCTGATAAACCATCTGCATTCAGAGCCATCCTAGATGGAGGCCTGGAACGCATTGTGGTGGGCGACTGGATGGCATCATTTTCCCCCCACCATCAAGGTTCATTCTTGTTCCAGTGTCTTGGGCCATAATGAAAAGTGAAACTTCTCTCCCTTTTCTACTGTCCCCCACCCTTCAGAACCAAAATAGCACAACCACTGAGCACATGTCATCCTAAACTACTCCCGTTACTTAAGCCAGCCAGCCCCATAATCGGTGCTAGTACAGCCTTCCTGTTTACATTACCTTGTCTGTCCTAAATAGGGGCCTTCGTCCAAGAGAATTCATTTTTCTATTTACTGCACCTGGAAGGCCCCTACGCCCAGTGTTCAGGTGAGCCCTGCCGTTCCTAGGGATGTTTTGCTCATGCTATCTTTAAATGTCCTGAATTTGATAGGATCCTGTCTACAGACAACTTCTCCAAAAGATTCTTCAGTTGAGAGTGGTAAACAATCCCCTAAAATCTAAATGAGTAGCATCCCCTGCTCAACCACCCCCTCCCACCCCCAAGCCTTCAGTTGGACAAATTCATAACTGTGTTTCCCATGCCTGGAAACAGGATCTGGCTGGTCTTTACACAGCTGCACAGCCAGTTTCCCATTGTTAAGAATAAATGTGGCTTTAGTATACTTCTGACCCCAAAATTTACCCTCTCTCATTCGATTGATTATGGAGCCCAAAGAGAAATCTCTGTCCTTGGAAAATGGGGTGAGGGGCGCCTAGGAAGAAGTAGTTGTCTCACTACACCCTTTGTCTCATGTCTCGGAATCATCTTACCTGCTATTCAGACAAGCTCTCTGGTCAATAAGTGCTCATTCCTTACAACCTCCTGAACAAACAGTCATCCACTCAGCGATGTAGGGGGTGTTTTCATTTCCCTACTTAACAGTCCTTTTAGCTATAACAGTGAGGAAGAAATAACAAGCAGAGAGCAAGAAAGACAGAAAAGATACAGTGGGAAAATACCAAGAAGGCAAAACTTCTCATAAATAACAAAGGCATTCTTGATTTATCATGTGGCAATAGTATAACAGAGCCTTCACAGTAACTGAATGGGACACGAAGGTCTTTATCTTAGCAGGGAACATGAGGTCTTCCATTTAAAATCACACCGTGGAAGCGAGCTTTAACACGTGATGGATATGCATGGGAAAGGTAAGTGGTTCTTTGAAATGGCCCTGAAATCATTTATGCTCCAACAAGAAGCTAGCTCGCACCGAAGTTGAAATATAGTCAGTTGCATGATTTGTGTGTATATTTCCTGATAGTTAATTTTTTATCTATTGAAAGTATAGATCACCTCAACTATAAATGCCAGTTTACAGGATTCAATCAAGAGTGCCAGATTATAATAACAGGAGTCTGGCAAGAAGGGGTGGAACCAGTAGTTCTTCTCTCTCATCACTGTTATTGTTACACAAACGAGTGTCATCCCACTTGACGGGACTGTCTGCAGAAGACTAACTGATCTGCTTTGTAGCCATTAGCTTGCATCTTAGAGTGAAACTATTGAAGATTCCCTGAAAGCCTTGGAGGTTTTCACCATCAAGCATCTTACTAGGAATAACCAATATTATGAGCATTTTGATAATGGACTATTCAGGATTTAAGGATTGTCTGTTTGTTTGTTTGTTTTTTTAATTGGTCCTGACTTTAAATTCCACCAGGGGCTTCCCTGGTGGCTCAGACAGTAAAGCGGCTGCCTGCAGTGTGGGAGCCCCGGGTTCTATCCCTAGGTTGGGAAGATCCCCTGGAGAAGGAAATGGCAACCCACTGCAGTACTCTTACCTAGAAAATTCCATGGATGGAGGAGCCTGGTACATGGGGTCGCAAAGAGTCGGACAAAACTAAGCGACTTCACTTTTCTTTCTTCCGACTTTAAATTTGTCGTTAGAGATAAGTAGAGCTAGAGTGGCTGAGAGGGTTATTTGTAAGCAGAAAATACTAGGGCTTCTCTGCGTGACCTTTCTAGAGTCATACCTGCTTTCTCTGCCTTAATTTTCCTTTCTAAAAAATGGAGAGGAGTTTAGTGGGTTAATGCTAACAGATACCTGCTGACATAAGTCATCTCTGAAGAGGTGGTATGACACAGTGTTAGAACACAGGGTGGGGAAGCAGGCTGCCTCCTTTTCAGTCCCAAGCTTCACCACTCTCTAATGCTGCCATTCAACTTGCTTCACTTGACTTAATCGCCTCACTTGCCCTGCCTGTAAAACGAGACTCACAGGGACCTGTCCCATAGGACTGTTGTGAGTAGCAAGTACATGAAAAGCAGTTGAGATGAGGACTGATACAATAACATAACCCAAACTTTTTGCCAACTTGATGTTTGCGCGGACTGCTATTGTATTTGTTACTGCTTTTCTTAAAACCTGAATTGACCTTGTTTCTCCTTGGTGGTAATATCCCCGCCTGTCTCCCTTTCCTCCTGGATCAAGGGTGGTCCTCCTCTCACCTCCTGCCTTCTCCCCCGTGGCCTTTGTCTCCCCCAGCCCCCGTGCTCCCATCACAGCCCTCCCTAAAGTGTCTCGAATCTGTCACATGCTCTCTGACCTTTCTATATCTTGTCACATCCATCAGAATGTCATAATCCACTGCTGAACTGAACACTGGCCCCGGAGGACATTCCAGCTTCCTTGGAAAGACCTGCATCAAACATTTTCTCTACCTTTTCCTCCCAAGAGGGGCTTCCCCTCTCCCTATGGCAGCTTCATTTCTTTTACCTCCTCCATGAAGTTCTCAGAGGTCCTGGCCCTCCCAGTGCCCAGCACATGTTAGACACCGAACTGATGCTTACGCTAGTCCAACCTTGGATCTCTTCTCTGGAAGCAACTTGCTTCATTTCAGAGAACTTTGCAGTTGCAGTGTATGGAGAAAGGATATTGGAGCAGGCTGAAGTGCCTTGAGCCTAAGTTTATTCATAAAATGCACCCAACAGAGTAAGGTGCCCAGCTACCCTGAAAAATGCAGCTCCCAGAGCCTCAGAGCACAATGTCACCCCAAGAGACAGCTGAGTGGGGACAGGAAATTTTTCCATAGACAGAGACGCAGGTAGTGTTAATTACCCTTCCCCCATCCTTACCAACCCTGATGTATACTTTAGACATCTTACCTCTTTAATTCCCCAGTTCTACCTGGCTTTCAGAATGAATCAGTGGAGACCAGTTACTATCCAAAGTGGCTATTTTCAAAAGACACCTGTCTATATGTGGCCAGAGAAAATAGACTGAGCTGTGTTCAGTAACTTCTTTAGAAATGAAAAACCCTCCACAGAGGCCACAGCTTTGGGGCTTCTGTCAGCCTGCCACGTGTGCTGATCGTTTCTCTCTGAGATGTGTATCTTCATTATTTCTGTTCTCCTCCTCCTCACTGTGATCAACACAAAGAAGAGTCATCTTGGGTTTCTTTCTAAAAGATGCCTTTTGAAATTTAATTTAAATGTCTTTGACTCCTATTTTGCAGCCATCTCTCATGGGATTGCTAATTTCCCTTTCTCCCTGCAAAGTCTGTATCTTCCAATTAAAAAGTGAAATCACATATGAATATATTCAAGAGACTTCAGTACATATCAGTTTCTAAGCTACAGCGTGATATGAAAGGGGCTCTGATGTCCAGTTGTTGCATCCAAAGGAAGTGTTGGTCTTTAATCACAAGCCCTCGTTCCTCAAAGCGTCAGGAAAGGTGGCTTAATTAACGTGAAAAATAGGGCTGTCCAAGTTTCACCGTGAACTTGGCTGCCGTTGTTTATCTGTTCTGCTGGTACTTCCCTTGCAGTCATTTTCCTTTGCTCAGATCACTGAACCTCACACTGATAGCGCCTTTCAGTAACCGTGAATCTGCAGGCTTAATCTTTCGCAGGCCAACTGGAGGGAAATCTGGGGAGTTATTGACCTGTTGAAATACCATGTGTTTCTGCCATCTTAGGTGGAAGTCTTCACAGCTAAGCGCTGGGCTGTGTTTCATCAGCTCTCATGCTACGGGGAAAGCTCTGACTGGGTAATTGCTCATGGCATTAAAAATTTATGTAGGCCAACGTATCACACAGACATTTATTTTTCAGCTGTGAGATGAATGGGGCCTTGAAAAGGAAAAGGAGGGGAAGAAACATGGGGTTTAACCAGTAAATATCTTTGCCCATGCTCCTCCTTCTTCCAGGAACATTGACTGCAAATATTGAGTAATGAGTGAAGTAGATCAGTAGTCACCAGTCCTTACTGGACAGGAATCCTGGGAGCTGCTTACTGCTGTTAACCCTTAAGCCACTGGATCATGGGCAGACCTAGCAAAGCCCTGGTGGAAGGGGGACCCTGGAGGGAGGAGGGCAGTGCTGTTCACCGACTTGGGGGAGGACATTTTTGTATTTTAACAACTCACAAGATCATTCCTGTGTACATGATTGCATGTGAGTCCTATCTCAACCTGCCTCCCCCAGGCTTGTCATTGCCTATATGTCCTTGCAGGTATGGATCCAACGTCACTCTCTCTGCAGAACCTTCCCTAATTCCCAGCTTATTCTACTCAGCATCCCCCAAACACTGTAACCATGACTGAAGGCATATGCCCAGGTCCAAAGAACAGTTCTATCATGGAGGAGAAAAGAGTATGGCCCCTGGAAGGCAGTTAACCTCTCTGGGCCTCAGTGGATACTCCTGGAAAGTGGGGACAACAATACTGTCCTGAGCTCCAGAGGCAGATTATAAGACAAGGGTTTGGGTGAAGCATTGAGAAGATGATGGCAGTAAACTTGCAAGAGGATAGGTGAGGAAGGGGGGCTGGACAGAGTGTGTTTACAGACAGGCTACCATTGTGAGTGCCTGGAGCCAAAGCTCACTTGAGACTCTGAGAGTGTCTAGAACATTCTTAGAATCACGGCAAGGAAGCTGGGGGACTTCCTCTGCAAACTCCCATGCCTTGCAGGCTGAGGGATGCTTCATGGACACTGTCTGCCCAGCATTTCCAGCTACTCGTGACCAGAAACCACCATCAAGCAGGGCAACAAGCAATCCCAGGGTCAGCTCGTTGGCAGAGCAGTTGGCGTGTACCAGGACTGTCCACCAGGGACTGATGATATGGGCCAAGGAAGTATGAGTGGATAACAAACAACTCCTCTATAATTAATTACCTCCTTTGTAGAGTTTCTGTGATAATCTGTGCAAAGGAGCTAGCTCCATGTCTACCACATAGGGTCCTGAGACCTTAGATTAATAACAATTAGTCATATAGGGAACACTTTGATTACCGATTGTATCCTGACCGCTGTGCTGTGTGCTCGCTCGTTTAATTCTCAGGGATAATTTATTAGGTAGGTACTATTTTTATCCCCATTTTACAGATGAGGAACCCCAGATCTTCAACTACATTGTCGGTCAAGGTAGCCTAGGTGATGAATGAAGGTGATACGTACACCAAGCCTTCTGGTTTCATATCTGCACTCGTAACCACTGTTGCACATGGTCTGTCTGTGAGTAAGAAGAAAACAAAAATTGGTTGAAAAAGAGCTTTAGATTCACACAAATGTTAACTTACTCTTACCTTACCCTTATTTTGCTGCTCAGGAAATGTGTATGACCCCAGGAGCAGACCCCTGGGATAAAGGTCTTGGCACTTCTCTGAACTTGGACCAGGCCGTTTCATCGCATGATACGTGGCTACTGGGCTTGTGGTACTACACGGGCCATCATTAGTCAGGAGCATGTACTTCAGGCCTCCCAAGTGCAGAGTGTGGTTTCCAGGACTGTGGGGTCACGGAAGCGGTGGGGAGATAGGATCATCCATCACAGAGGCTAACAGGCTAGTAAACATGCGCAGATACCTCCCTAGATGGCAGAATTGAAAATTCAGCATGCACCTCAGCCAGGCCTCTCAAAGTAGCAGAACTGGGTTCTTCTTCTGCCCCTGCAGTGTCTGCCCCAAGTTCCAGCTGGTGAAAATACAGATTTCAAACCACATAATAGAAAAAGAAATCAGAGAGTGGGGTATGGAAAACGGAAGGGCCTGCCTCTTCATATCCAGTAGAGAAAGCAGTTACACATAAAGAGGCCTCCCAGTGAATGGCATTAAGCTGGGCTTTTGGTTTAGAGCTGTGTAAACAGCAACTTAACCACTCTGAGATTGAGCCTCAGAGTATTAAATTGGCCCAGTAATATTCAACTCACCAATGTGTTGCATTGTTAACTAAAGAACTATCCCTCAAAATGATGGTCCATCAGTGTTACTTTTCTTCCCTTGCTTGCACTCTGGATGCACTGATTCACTGTGAGTGTTGAAGACGTATTGCTGGTTGGGTTTGCTGTTGCTGCTGCTGCTGCTAAGTCACTTCAGTCGTGTCCGACTCTGTGTGACCCCATAGACGGCAGCCCACCAGGCTCCCCCGTCCCTGGGATTCTCCAGGCAAGAACACTGGAGTGGGTTGCCATTTCCTTCTCCAGTGCATAAAGAGAAAAGTGAAAGTGAAGTCGCTCAGTCTGTCTGACTGTTAGCGACCCCATGGACTGCAGCCCACCAGGCTACTCCGTCCATTGGATTTTCCAGGCAAGAGTACTGGGGTGGGGTGCCATTGCCTTCCCCTGCTGGTTGGGTATAGGAGATGTTAAATGTAGAGTTTAGAGTTTCAGTTATTTGGTTGTGCTGGATCTTCGCTGCTGGGCACAGGCTTTCCATAGTTGTGGTGAGTAGGGGCTTCTGACAGCTGTGGTTTCTCTCGTTCCGGAGCACAGTCTCTGAAGCACAGGCTCAGGAGCTGTTGCTCACAGCCTTAGTTGCTCCACGGCCTGTGGGCTCTTCCTCAACGAGGGACTAAACCCATGTCTCCTGCAACGGCAGGTGGATTCTTTTCTACTGGACCGCTAGGGGAGTCCTAGAGTTTCCATTTTCGCCATACATTCGGATAGATTGCCATAAATGCTGCTGGGGGTGAATGAATGGGATGGCTGTTGAAACTGAGTTTACCAAAGGCCACAACCACCTTCAAAATTCTGACTCACTAAAAGCAACATCATTTAGTGATGGAGATAATTCTGAGGTAGATGAGCTGTGGCCCACCCTTTGAGAAACACTGGCCCACATAGTTAATATAATGATCAAATAACTACTTATGTAAATTTAAAAATGGATTTAGAAAAGGAGACACATTTTAAAATGGGACTATGTCTATTAGAGTCCAGAATGGTTACCTAGATTAGAGTGTGCAAATGGTGTGAGTGGGTGGGTAGGCTTGAGAGAAGGCCACAGGTTGCATCAGTCTTTTTCTTTCTCAAATCAAGTTCAAAGTTATCCTTAATTCAGTGCATATGATAGGCAGCTAGTACGATGGACTGGGATTCCTAGATTTGTCAAATAATGAGTACAAATGCACCTCTCTTGGCCTTAGTTTCCTAGGTTGAGAAAGAGGGAATAATATCCAGCTAATAGGATTGTTTAAAGGATTAATGATCGTTGTTATCACTGTGACTAAGCTCTCACTATTATTTGGCAGCAGAAAGTTTTGTCAGAGAGAGAAAAGGAGTCATGTCTATTACAGTGGATATTGACCATGCATACTACCTGCTCAAGGCTCTCAGAGAATCTGGAGGAAGGATTCTCAGTGTTGCTGGGCTGAGCATAGGCTGCCGCCATGCAGACTGCCCTGCTGTGAGCTGCAGAAAGCACTGGAGCTGTGAATGCACTTCAGAGGTCAAAGCATTTTGCTAATTAGAAATTAATATTTCACACCATGGCAGGCGAGTTGGGTCCTGTGAATCCAGTGAGTTTGATTAAATGTGTCTCAATCAATAACCTCAGATATGAGAATGACACCACCCTTACGGCAGAAAGTGAAGAGGAACTAAAAAGCCTCTTGATGAAAGTGAAAGTGGAGAGTGAAAAAGTTGGCTTAAAGCTCAACATTCAGAAAACGAAGATCATGGCATCTGGTCCCATCACTTCATGGGGAATTGGTGGGGAAATAGTGGAAACAGTGTCAGACTTTACTTTTTTGGCCTCCAAAATCACTGCAGATGGTGACTGCAGCCATGAAATTAAAAGACGCTTACTCCTTGGAAGAAAAGTTATGACCAACCTAGATAGCATATTCAAAAGCAGAGACATTACTTTGCCGACTAAGGTCCATCTAGTCAAGGCTATGGTTCTTCCAGTGGTCATGTATGGATGTGAAAGTTGGACTGTAAAGAAAGCTTAGTGCCAAAGAATTGATGCTTTTGAACTGTGGTGTTGGAGAAGACTCTTGAGAGTCCCTTGGACTGCAAGGAGATCCAACCAGTCCATTCTGAAGGAGATCAGCCCTGGGTGTTCTTTGGAAGGAATGATGCTGAAGCTGAAACTCCAGTACTTNAGTTGGACTGTGAAGAAAGCTGAGCACTGAAGAATTGATGCTTTTGAACTGTGATGTTGGAGAAGACTTCTGAGAGTCCCTTGGACTGCAAGGAGATCCAACCAGTCCATTCTGAAGGAGATCAACCCTGGGATTTCTCTGGAGGGAATGATGCTGAAGCTGAAACTCCAGTACTTTGGCCACCTCATGCGAAGAGTTGACTCATTGGAAAAGACTCTGATGCTGGGAGGGATGGGGGGCAGGAGGAGAAGGGGACGACAGAGGATGAGATGGCTGGATGGCATCACGGACTCGATGGACGTGAGTCTGAGTGAACTCCGGGAGTTGCTGATGGACAGGGAGGCCTGGCGTGCTGCGATTCATGGGGTCGCAAAGAGTCGACCGAGCGACTGAACTGAACTGAGGCACAAAAAGGGCCTCTCTGGGGGCTCAGTGGTAAAGAGATCACCTGCCAGCACAGGTGAGACGGTTTCGACCCCTGGTCCCAGAGGGCCACACTTGCTCTGGAGCAACCAAGCCTGTGCACCACAGCTGTTGAGCCTGTGATCTCGAGCGCGGGAGCTGCAAGGAAAGGCGCCACCCAAATGAGAAGCCCGTGCCTCACACGTGAGAGAAGGCCTCACCCACTGAAACTAGAGAATAACCTGCACAGCAGTGAAGACCCAGCATAGCCGAAAACAAATAAAAGCATTTTTTTTACAAAAGGAAAGCAAAGAAAAAAGGGTCTCTCTGTTTCACTCACATCAGCTGGGGCAGCTTGAGGGTCCCATGGCTGAGGGCTGATGCTGACTGTCAGCTGTAACCTAAGCTGGAGCCATGAGAGGCGCACTCACATGCAGCCTGTTTCTTAGCTTCTTGGCTTCCTCCTAACTTGCTAGCTGTGTTTGTAATACAGAAGTCACAAAAGAACCATGCAACGGCCCTACGAGATTTTATGGCTCAAAATTCACAGACTGCAACTTCTGCACTAGACACAAGCTCACTCAGATTCAAGGCGAGGGGATGCAGATTTCACCCTTGATGAAGGAAAGCTCATTACATATTTCAAGAAGATGACAAGAGATACATCATATTTACAAAATTTACAACAACTCAGTTTGTTTTCTGGAAAGTAATAACTAGGCACAGACATACTTTAAATACTTTGCAATAGAGCAACTATCTATGATCGTGTACCCATGAGAACAAATTTGGTAAATTTACAAATACTGACATCTCGTTGGATGAACAAACATTGAGATAACTAAAATTTAGGCTCAGGTCACTGTATTCATGAGGGATGCAAGAAAGATGGCTAGAAGTCATAAAGACAAAATTAGCCATCTTTTCTGTTGGTACAGAGGAGGAGGTTAAGTGTTTGGTGAAGATGTAGCAATACTTTAGAGCATTCTATTATCACTTCCTAAATTGATGTTTCTGTAAATGTGAAGGTTGAGGTTGTTAAACTGTACTGCAACAAAACTCTCAGGGGTATGAAAAATTCTGTACTGAAGTAACAGAAGAGCACAATTAAGCTTACTACGACCAAGAAACATCAATATTTTTCTAAAATATGCAAAAGAGAGGTGACATTTTTCACACAAAAAAGAATCTTAATTTATAGGTCTGTCTCTGTCATTTGCTAGCTGTGAAGTGTTGGACAAATATTTTCTCCTCCCTAGAATCTGATTTATTTGTCTGAAAGTCAGGACAGTGAATGAGTAAAAAAAGTCAAATTTCTTTTCACCCTAATAATTGCTCACTTAAAGTGACATGAAAGCCACTTAGCTAAATCTAACATTTTTTTTTTTTCTGCTTTACAAAACAGTTGAGCCCTGCCATTAACAAATGTCACATGGCCCTGGAAGTCTCCTGCCTGTTCATGTGGCAGAAAGAATTTCCTCAGAGAAAGGAGATTATGTTGACATCAGAGCATGATTACAATGACAGCAGAGAAAGGGAACAAACTGGCGCTGCCTGTGGTTTCCCACAGAGTCTGTGTTCCAAGATGGAATCTCAGGAATAAACCCTTTTTCTCAAACACTTAATAAAAGTCAAGAAAGCAGGCCATGGAGTTGGGAACCCAAGGTAACAATAACAGCATCATCACTACAAAACCATGTGGTTTTAAACACCAAGATTCTTAGTTTCTCTATGAATTAGTTTATCTGTTGGAAAAAAAAGAAGGAAGATAACCATACCTAAGCCACCTGGGATTATGAATATTAAAGAATCCAGTATACAAAAAAGTACTTAGAACAGTTTCTGGCACATAGTATTTATTTGGGACATAGACCCTGAGTTCCAGTCAGTAATGCAGCAATTCTAGCTCATCAGTGGATAAGACCATCTTAACTAAATGAGTCTACAAGCACTCTACGGAAGAAGAATCAGACGAGAATCACCAAAAATATTGTCAAAATGACCTGTTTTTTTGTTACTGGCCTCTGAATGGAGACGTTTATCTATGGACCAGAATGCAAAGCCCAGCAAATGACCCCAGGATATATGATGAAATTTATATGTACCTGGTTCTGGGAAAATTATATGTTTTAGGAGATTCTGTATGATGAGCAAGAAAACTACAAAAAGAAGGTGATTTGTAGTTGAACTATTTTTCTGGTTGTATTCAGTCAATTTTGTCTCCATCTCAGCTTAGAAACTGTTGGTTCCCAAACTGGATATGATTTTTCTTCACCCTGATGCTAAGTAACTTCTGAATGATTAATCCAATATTGTGGGTTTAAATGGGTTATTATTTAAAAGAAGCAAGAAGATTTTTTAAACCATAATTATCTAAACCAGGAAATTAACATTGCTATCATGCTATTTAAAACTAATCCACAGATGTTCTTAACATAACTGTCCCAATCATATCTTGTTTTGGTTTAAGATCAATGTTTCCACATAGCATTTAATAGTAATGTCTCCTAAATTCCTTTCAGTCTGGAACAATTCCTCCACTTGTCTTTCTCTTGAGCTGGACACGTTTGAAGAGTATGAGCCAGTTATGTTGTAAAATACTCTTCAATTTGGATGTCTGATGTTCCTCGATGATTAAACGGAGGTTATATATTTTTGGCAACAAGACCTCAGAAGGGATGCTGTAAACTTCTCAGGGGGTCTTTTAAAAATTAATTTATTTTTGTTAAAGTATAGCTGATTTACAATGTTGTGTTAGTTTCAGGTATACAGCAAAGTGACTCAGATTTATATACATAGCTTTCCCCCCATATAGATAATTACAAAATACTTAGTTTCCTGTGCTATAGTAAGTCATTGTTCATTATCTATTTTATATACAGTAATATGTGTATGTTATTTCCAAATTCCTAATGTATCCCCTCCATCACCTTTCTGCTTCAGAAACCATAAGTCTGTTATCATAGTCTGTCTCTGTTTTATAAATAAGTTCATTTGTATCATTATTTTTAGATGCCGCATACAAGTGATATCATAGGATATTTGTCTTTGTCTCATTTGCTTCACTTTATATAGTATTCCCTAGGTCTATCCATCGGGGAAGGCAATGGCACCCCATCCCAGTACTCTTGCCTGGAAAATCCAATGGACGGAGTAGCCTGGTGGGCTGCAGTCCATGGGTTCGCTAACAGTCAAACAGACTGAGCGACTTCACTGAGCGACTTCACTTTCACTTTTCTCTTTCATGCATTGGAGAAGGAAATGGCAACCCACTCCAGTATTCTTGCCTGAAGAATCCCAGGGATGGGGGAGCCTGGTGGGCTGCCATCTATGGGGTCACACAGAGTTGGACACGACTGAAGTGACTTAGCAGCAGCAGCAGCAGCAGGTCTATCCATGTTGCTGCAAGTGGAATGGCTGAGTAATATTCCATGGCACATGTCAATGTATCTACCATGTCTTCTGTATCCATTCACCTGCTGATGGGCCTTTAGGTTGTTTCCCTGTCTCAGCTACTTTAAACAGTGCTGCAATAAACGTTTGTGTGTATGTATATTTTCAAATTGTGGTTTACTCTGGATACATGCCCAGGGGTGGGATTGATGGATCATATATTATAGTAGCACAATTTTTAGTTTTTTAAGGTACTTTCATTCTGTTCTGCATAGTAACTGCACCAATTTACATTCCCACCAACAGTGTAGGAGGATTCTGTTTTCTCCAAAAACTCTCCAGCATTTTTATTATTTGTAGACTTTTTGATAATGATCATTTTGACTAAGTGAAGTGGTACTCATTGAAGTTTTGATTAACATATCTCTAATGATTAGAAGTATATGACACTGTTAAGTCTCATTATTGGTGACATTAGCCTAGATGACTTGGTTAAGTACTGTGTTCCAGGTTTTTCTGCTTCAAAGTTGCTCTTTGCCCCTTTGTAATTAATATGTTCCATGATGAACAATACTTTGAAGCTAGGAAAATATCTTATTTCTCATCTTACTGTAGCCCCAGAATTTTAGCATCCATTGATGATTCTTACCTTAAGCAATTATCACTGAGGTCTCTGGCGAATTTCGTATCTCCAACCTCCCATCATGTTGTCCCTTCTCCTGCATTATGTGTTCAATTATTTATTTCTGTGAGCATCAACTCATTTATATATATTGTATCAGTTAAATCCATTATCGGTCTAGAATTAGCTGGTGGGATCTTCGTCAGGCTGGTTCCTTTGCCCCTTCGACATGGTCCCATCAGTTTTTGAGCACTTTCTTACTTTGTGGCACAACACGGTTTCAAGCTCATCTTCTACCTGCCCTGCTCTGGCCCCTGAATTAAGAGTTCCACTAGAGATCCCCAGCTCTATTTCATTGGAGAACGGTATTTATAAATAAGATGTGAATGAAGGTGCAGTTATTTCCATCAGGATGTCATCACTCCTAGGCACTCTCAGTGGACAGAACTAGACAGTAGAGGTTTGTACGCATACAGACGTAACCTTATCCATTTCTGTATCTCTCCAACTGTGTGCGTATACTGCATGTTGCTATAGTCAACACAGTATTACTTTAATTTCCTCCCATCCTTACTAGTCATTTCTCTCCCTGACCATGAGAGACCCGATGCTCATTATCTGCGATATCTTTTATTAAATCTCTCACTTCTCTTAAGGACATAAATAAGCCTCGGAATTATGGGAAAAAAACATACTAACTTCTAGCTACTGTGCACCAACTGTGTACTACTCCTCATCTCTTCAGACTGACAGTGTACAGTGAAATACTGTCTTCAAAAATTACTTGCATTCTTTTTTTCCCTCACTCCCTGCAGTATGGTTACATTATTCATATGCAATGTATTAGGTTTATTACTGAATAAAATTTTGCATTATCCCATGTAGAGATTACTTTTTTAATCAAGATATAATTGACATTCAAGATGGTTAATTTTATGTGTCAGCTTGACTGCAGAAGCCCTGACAGCTGGCAAAACTTGATTTCATGTATATGTGAGGTTGTTCCTGGAAGAATGGTTAAAGTGACTAAAGAACTGTTGAATTTCTGAACAGAATGAAGCAGGTGACCCTCCCCAGTGTGGGCTGGCACCACCCAATCCCTAGAAAGTATGAATAGAACCGAATGCAGAAGAAGGGCAAATTCACTCTCTCTGCTTGAGCAGACACCCATCCTCTCCTGCCCTCAGACACTGGTGCTCCGAGTTCTCTGGCTTTCAGAAGCAGATCAGAAACGTACACCACTGGCCCTCTGACCCCAATGCCTGTGCACTTGGACTAAAGCACCCCGCTGGTTCTCCGGTTCTCCAGCTTATAGGTGGCAGGTCGTGGGGGCATGTCAGTCTCCAAAACTGTGTCAGCCAGTGCTCGTAATAAATCTCCTATTATATTCCCCACTCATCTCTACTCATTTATTTTAGGTAACCTATTAATTTCTGGGCTTCCCTGGTGGCTCAGAGGGTAAAGAGTCTGCCTGCAATGCAGGACACCTGGGTTCGATCCCTGGGTCAGGAAGATCCCCTGGAGAAGGAAATGGCAATCCATTCCAGTACTCGTGCCTGGAAAATCCCATGGACAGAGAAGCCTGGTAGACTACAGTCCATGGGTTCGCAAAGAGTCGGACACAGCTGAGTGACTTCACTTTCTTTCTTTATTAATTTCTACCAAAGCATTATATCTTGAGAAATAAGTTTCTAATATGAGATTTTGGTGTTACAGAAAATCATAATCATTATTTCAATTAACTTGAGTACCTAGAGCAACTGGGCCTTCCTTTCCCTCTTATTCACTCCCATTCCTACTGACGTTCACCAAGGAAAAATTTGGCAAAAAAAAAAAAACACTTCTGTTTTAAGAAAAAGAGGGTGGGTAAACCATTAAAGTGAAAGTGAAGTCGCACAGTCATGTCTGACTCTTATCAACCCCATGGACTGTAACCTTACAGGCTCCTCTGTCCGTGGGGATTCTCCAGGCAAGAATACTGGAGTGGGTTACCATTTCTTTCTCCAGGGGATTTTCCCGATTCGGGGATCGAACCTGGGTCTCCCACATTGCAGGCAGACTCTCTACACTCTGAGCCAGCAGGACAGCCCCAGGTAAACTATAACCCTCCCAAATTTATTTATTCATTTGCTCACTCACTGCTAAATAATACATTTAGCATTTATACAATCATTTGAAATGATATAATTCACATACTCAAGAGTAAACTGTAATCTAACTACTTAACCGATGAAACCAGAATATCAGCATTTAGGATTCCAAGAGACTGAAATAGAGATGTTTAAATATGTTTAATGAGCACAAGCAAAATATATCACATGATCAAGATATTAGAATTTTGAAATATTTGTTTAAAAATATACTGGATGATTAAGACAAATTTCTGTCTTGCCAAAAGACTTAGATGCCACCAAGTTATGTATCACCCAGAGTTATATCATTGGATGTTCTGGTTATCTGGTTTACCACATGTCAGCATATAGAATATTGGTAAATATATAAGAGCATTAAAATCATACTTGCCATAACGTGACTTCTTAGATTCATAAAGTACTTTGGTATCAATGCTTCACTGTCATTATGAGCAATTATCAGTTTTACATGTAATGCTTTAGACATACTAGAGTTTCATGGCATTCTCTAGATGTTGTTTTTCTAAAACATAAACTCCCCATATCAGCCTGAGGGGGATAAAAAAACACGGAGACTCACCATTGAAATTCACATTGCGGATATACTTCAACAACTTCTTGCCCCCAGCTTGCTCCATCTCTGGACAGACACCCCGGTAGTCAGCACAGAGATCCTTGTTCATGTGGTGAAGGGCGTGAGCCATTGCATACACTGCGTCAATCACAAACTGAACTTTACCCTCCTGCTCATAGTTGGAGTCTTTCCCAATTCTCTCCTGTCCTGCACATGGAAACAAGAAACACACACAAACATTGGTGTTGAGGAGAATGTTTCAATTTGCATTTACTTTCAACTCTGCTTAAAGAAAGCAATGCATTGAGGAATACAGTCCTGCAGGCCATATATCTACATTTGGCTACCATGTTTGGTTGCTTTGATGGTTTTGGGTATTTGACTTTGGAGTTCATTACTGGATATTTGCTCATTACTGGAGTTCATTTCTGATATATTTGATAGATCTCAGAAGCAGTACTTCTAATGATCACAATCACAACCTTTGTAATAAGCCAACATTCTTTCCAAAACACAGTGGTCCCAGAGAGTCAAGGGATTAATGAGATTAGAAGCTGGGCCACCACATTCAAATCTTCAAAGCTCACTTATTCTAGAAGGGGAGGGACCAAAAAAAAGTAAGAGAAAACTGACTAAACAGTACCCCTGAAATCACTACCTACTTCCATATGCCTGCCCTTCTTCCTATGTTGTCTGTCTCCGGTTTGGTTATTACTGGCAACTCAGATGCTCAGGCTGGAAACCCTGATGTCTTGTTTTTTTTTCATTCTTGTCTCTCAGTCCACCCTCCTACATAGATATATCTAACGATTAGCCAAAATCCCTTAAAAAGTGAACAGTTTTGGCCACACTACAAATGTCCCATTTATGCTTCCCCATCTCCAATCAGGACACAGTGCCAGGTGTCCCTCTTCTTCCATGTTCATATTTCCAAACCACAGAACTAATCACTTCACCCTCATGCTCAGAATTCTGCAATGGTTCTTCACTGCCTGCAAAATGAAATCCAAATACTTTCCCTTGACAGTGGAGGATATTCACCGCTTTGTTCCTCTCTGCTTAGTAACAGTAAGAACAGCAGTGATTAAGTGCCCTCCACTGTGCTGAAAGCTTTATATACATGATTTTTAAAAAATTTTATTCTCATTTTGTGACTTAAATATCATTAGTCCTCATTATACAGATGGGAAAGCTGAGCCTCACAGAAATGGAACCACCTTCCCAAGGTCAGGTATGGGAACAGCAATGATAACAACTCATGCTTACTAGAACCCAGAAGCAACATTTCTCTGACTTCATTGGCCTCATCCTTACCTCACCCTCTTCCTATAATTCACACACACACACACACACACACACACACGCTCTTTGGGAAGATTCCCTGAAGGAGGGTGTGGCAACCTACCCCAGTATTCTTGCCTGGAGAATCCCATGGACAGAGGAGCCTGTTGGGCCACAGCCCATAGGGTNGCTCGTAATAAATCTCCTATTATATTCCCCACTCATCTCTACTCATTTATTTTAGGTAACCTATTAATTTCTGGGCTTCCCTGGTGGCTCAGAGGGTAAAGAGTCTGCCTGCAATGCAGGACACCTGGGTTCGATCCCTGGGTCAGGAAGATCCCCTGGAGAAGGAAATGGCAATCCATTCCAGTACTCGTGCCTGGAAAATCCCATGGACAGAGAAGCCTGGTAGACTACAGTCCATGGGTTCGCAAAGAGTCGGACACAGCTGAGTGACTTCACTTTCTTTCTTTATTAATTTCTACCAAAGCATTATATCTTGAGAAATAAGTTTCTAATATGAGATTTTGGTGTTACAGAAAATCATAATCATTATTTCAATTAACTTGAGTACCTAGAGCAACTGGGCCTTCCTTTCCCTCTTATTCACTCCCATTCCTACTGACGTTCACCAAGGAAAAATTTGGCAAAAAAAAAAAAACACTTCTGTTTTAAGAAAAAGAGGGTGGGTAAACCATTAAAGTGAAAGTGAAGTCGCACAGTCATGTCTGACTCTTATCAACCCCATGGACTGTAACCTTACAGGCTCCTCTGTCCGTGGGGATTCTCCAGGCAAGAATACTGGAGTGGGTTACCATTTCTTTCTCCAGGGGATTTTCCCGATTCGGGGATCGAACCTGGGTCTCCCACATTGCAGGCAGACTCTCTACACTCTGAGCCAGCAGGACAGCCCCAGGTAAACTATAACCCTCCCAAATTTATTTATTCATTTGCTCACTCACTGCTAAATAATACATTTAGCATTTATACAATCATTTGAAATGATATAATTCACATACTCAAGAGTAAACTGTAATCTAACTACTTAACCGATGAAACCAGAATATCAGCATTTAGGATTCCAAGAGACTGAAATAGAGATGTTTAAATATGTTTAATGAGCACAAGCAAAATATATCACATGATCAAGATATTAGAATTTTGAAATATTTGTTTAAAAATATACTGGATGATTAAGACAAATTTCTGTCTTGCCAAAAGACTTAGATGCCACCAAGTTATGTATCACCCAGAGTTATATCATTGGATGTTCTGGTTATCTGGTTTACCACATGTCAGCATATAGAATATTGGTAAATATATAAGAGCATTAAAATCATACTTGCCATAACGTGACTTCTTAGATTCATAAAGTACTTTGGTATCAATGCTTCACTGTCATTATGAGCAATTATCAGTTTTACATGTAATGCTTTAGACATACTAGAGTTTCATGGCATTCTCTAGATGTTGTTTTTCTAAAACATAAACTCCCCATATCAGCCTGAGGGGGATAAAAAAACACGGAGACTCACCATTGAAATTCACATTGCGGATATACTTCAACAACTTCTTGCCCCCAGCTTGCTCCATCTCTGGACAGACACCCCGGTAGTCAGCACAGAGATCCTTGTTCATGTGGTGAAGGGCGTGAGCCATTGCATACACTGCGTCAATCACAAACTGAACTTTACCCTCCTGCTCATAGTTGGAGTCTTTCCCAATTCTCTCCTGTCCTGCACATGGAAACAAGAAACACACACAAACATTGGTGTTGAGGAGAATGTTTCAATTTGCATTTACTTTCAACTCTGCTTAAAGAAAGCAATGCATTGAGGAATACAGTCCTGCAGGCCATATATCTACATTTGGCTACCATGTTTGGTTGCTTTGATGGTTTTGGGTATTTGACTTTGGAGTTCATTACTGGATATTTGCTCATTACTGGAGTTCATTTCTGATATATTTGATAGATCTCAGAAGCAGTACTTCTAATGATCACAATCACAACCTTTGTAATAAGCCAACATTCTTTCCAAAACACAGTGGTCCCAGAGAGTCAAGGGATTAATGAGATTAGAAGCTGGGCCACCACATTCAAATCTTCAAAGCTCACTTATTCTAGAAGGGGAGGGACCAAAAAAAAGTAAGAGAAAACTGACTAAACAGTACCCCTGAAATCACTACCTACTTCCATATGCCTGCCCTTCTTCCTATGTTGTCTGTCTCCGGTTTGGTTATTACTGGCAACTCAGATGCTCAGGCTGGAAACCCTGATGTCTTGTTTTTTTTTCATTCTTGTCTCTCAGTCCACCCTCCTACATAGATATATCTAACGATTAGCCAAAATCCCTTAAAAAGTGAACAGTTTTGGCCACACTACAAATGTCCCATTTATGCTTCCCCATCTCCAATCAGGACACAGTGCCAGGTGTCCCTCTTCTTCCATGTTCATATTTCCAAACCACAGAACTAATCACTTCACCCTCATGCTCAGAATTCTGCAATGGTTCTTCACTGCCTGCAAAATGAAATCCAAATACTTTCCCTTGACAGTGGAGGATATTCACCGCTTTGTTCCTCTCTGCTTAGTAACAGTAAGAACAGCAGTGATTAAGTGCCCTCCACTGTGCTGAAAGCTTTATATACATGATTTTTAAAAAATTTTATTCTCATTTTGTGACTTAAATATCATTAGTCCTCATTATACAGATGGGAAAGCTGAGCCTCACAGAAATGGAACCACCTTCCCAAGGTCAGGTATGGGAACAGCAATGATAACAACTCATGCTTACTAGAACCCAGAAGCAACATTTCTCTGACTTCATTGGCCTCATCCTTACCTCACCCTCTTCCTATAATTCACACACACACACACACACACACACACACGCTCTTTGGGAAGATTCCCTGAAGGAGGGTGTGGCAACCTACCCCAGTATTCTTGCCTGGAGAATCCCATGGACAGAGGAGCCTGTTGGGCCACAGCCCATAGGGTTGCAGAGTTGGACATGACTGAAGCAACTTAGCATGTAGGCACACACACGTATATATTTTGCTCCAGACAAGTATGGCTATTTTTCCTGTAAACATCAACTCTAATGTTATCTTTGCTCAAGCTCTTTGCTTTGCCAGAAATGTCCCTCCTTGCTTTTGCTCATCATAACTTAATTCTCACTCCATGGCATAGTACAATTGTTGCTTATACTTAGCTTCTTGATCACAAAGATCTTCATAAACTGTTTCAAATCTTTATAATCAAATTAATAGTATCACTGCATTTTAATGCTCTACCAGACTTTCCTTTCCTTTTCACACCCATTACATTCCCAGCACTGAACACAGAATTTCTATTTGATAAATTCTAAACAACACTTGTATTAAATTAGTCATTTGTTAAGGACATGATAATACCAGGAACTCTCTTTAGACCTCCCGAACCTCTACGACAAATAGTTAACCACAGACTGAGTTTCACTTTCACAGCAGCACTGCCCAGACTATTTTCAATGACACATCTGTGTAGGAACAAAACAACAGGGATTCTACAATTGCAGTCCATTCCCCTACAAAACAGAGTGCTCCCCACAGCCACTGTGTTCAACATTACTCGATTTCTTTACTGATTGTTTCAGAGTATTTAACAGAAAGTGTAATTTCCAAGGAGAAAGTTCAGAATTTCCCCAATTATGTGAATTCATGTTTTTCCTTTACAGACCACACATTAGTATCTCAAAGGGCAGACACTTCGGTGTTTCATATGTACACCATTCAAGTACCAATCAACCTTGTACTCACTGCTCTTCACTGGGTCTAGAACTTTGCAGTGTGTTTAGAGCAGGAATCTGTTTTGGAGAAGATAAAATCTGTCATGAATCCACACTGCTACCTTCAATTCAAATTCTGGACCACAGGGTTTTTACTTATCTTGACACTCTTACACTTCTGCCTTTTTTTTTTAAATGAGGAAAATCCTGGTTCTTAATGACACCATTACAACTATTTATTTCCTCAATTCTGTAGTAAACAGGTAACATTCTTAGAATAATAATCATGTTAACCAACAGTCTAAAAACGTAGTGCAATAAACAGCCTTGGGAAAATGTGTTTCTCAGTTCTTCTCTGAATATTTTGTTCATTTAGTCTGAGAAAGGCGATTGCTGTGCTCACGAGTTTCTTGCTAAATATTGGCAAATTCCCCTCTAATGGGGTTGCACTAATTTGCTCTCCCACTAGCAAAGAGTGAGTGTTCATTCCCAACAACTTGACAACTAAGCATGTCCTCAAACTTGGATTTCTGTGATATAGGTGAGAAATGCTGTAACAGTATATTTTTATTTGCATTTTTCTTCCTACAGGGGAGGTTGAATATATTTGCATATAGTTCAAAGCTATTGTATTTATTTTATGCTAAAATAGTTTTATTAATAAAGTATATTCATTCTTTCAGATTAAGTTGCAAATATTTTTCCTAGTTTGCCATTTTTCTTTTACTCACTTTAGGTATTTTCTACATAAAATTATATTAGATAAAAACACTTTTTCTTTAAAAAAATCAATTTATTTTCTTATTACTTATTGCCTCTGGATTTTCAATCAGAGCTAGAAAAATGCCCCACTCCCAGAGTATGGAATGCTTTTTATCCATGCTTTCTTCTAGCACTTATATAATTTTATTTTTTAAACTTAGATGTTTCATCCACCTGGAAGATATTCTGGTATGCAATGTGAAGAATTAAAATTTTATCTTTTTTCATATAACTAGTTATTGTAACATACATCAGTTCAACTTTTCTCACTGATATGAAGTGCATCGTTTATTATATACTGTTTCCATGTGTAATTAGATATATTTCTGGATTTGTAACATTTATTTCACTGTTTGATTTGTTTATTTATGAGCCAACACTACAGTTTCAGTTATAAAGTCTTTATAATATATTTTAATAACTGGTAGATTTAACCTCTCTCTCACTACAATTATTATTCCTCCCCCTCCCCAAATGTTCTGGTAGTTTCTGTTTATGTACTCAAATGAGTTTGACTAACTACTTATCTATCTTGAGAAGAGAAAAAAAAAAATTGGTATTACATTTACTGGGTTTACACTGTATTTCTATATGCTCTAGCACTTGGCTAGAACACAAGTCTCTACAAAGGTGAGAATGCCCATTTGTGACTTTCCCTTTGCTCGTCTATTTTTGTTTCCTTTAATGGTGTTTCAAAATTTTTCTCACATGAGTTTTGAGTGTTGTGTGGAAAGTTAGCACTTGGTATTTTACTTAGTTTTGCAATTATAAATAAATATGGCTTTCTTTCCTAAGAACTTCCACTGATTTATGGTGGCATACAAAAATTTATTCTTTGTTTTGTTGTGGTTGTTTATTATTTTCCAACTTTCTGTCAGGAAAAAATTTAAATGTAGAGCAAGGATGAAAGAATTTTACAGTGAACTCACTAGGTTCTCACATTAACATTTTACTATACTTAACGGTTATAAGGCAATTCATTTTCTAATATTACTTTTATAACCTGCTACTTTACAAATTTCTCTTATTTTTTATAGTACTTAAAAAGGCAATCTTGAAGGTGTTATGACCATTATAAAATATACATTATGAAACAGGTTCAGACTAGTAATTCAAGACAGCAGTTTTTCAACTACTTTTATAAAGACATTCATATCAGATGGAGTACCTTGAAAAATAACTGCAATATTTTAAATGATGAAATACTTTATTATGTGTGAAACATTATAGGCTTTATCCCTCTTTTGAACAGTCACCAGATAAATATATTAGAAAATTATTAAAGGCTGTGAGACAAAAGTGTACATTTGTCTCTGGGGCCACTAGGACTTGAAAAATGTAGCCTCATAAGGAAACTGTGTACGGCCCCTGCGTCCTTATCTTCTTAAGTAAAATGCTAACTGAAGAGTTGATGTTTGGGAAATGTGAAGATGCAGAAACAAAGAATTGCTGTTGGCTGGAGAACTGGTAGGAATTTAGACTATAAATTTGCCACATAACAGAATCATGGAACTCCCAGTTACCTAAAAGATATTGACAAAGGCCTGACACATAGTCCTAAGCTGTTTTTAGAGGAAGCAGACCCCTCCAGGTGAAAACTGCTGACCACAAGTACATAGTCCCTAGACAGTTGAAACCAGAAGAACGAGGATGCTTGAAACTCCCCCTTGATGCCAGCCAGTTGGAGAATGCTCCTCCAGCTGACCACACCCTGTCTCTTGAACACTATAAAGCTCCTCACAATCCCCTCACCTGGTCTTGAGGGCATTAGCCCGCTGTGGCCCCCTCTGCCTGGCAAAGCATAAAAGCTGCTCTTTTCTACTTCACCCAAAACTCTGTCTCTGCATTTCTGTTCAGTACCAGTGATCAGAGGCTGAGTTTCAGCAACACCACCAAGTTCATTAACAATAAGAAAGGCTAACTTTATTTCCCCTACCGTGGTAAATGCAACCGCGCACCAAGTTCAGAGTCTCCGGTTATTCATCTGCCACCCTATCCCTCCTCCCCTAACTGAGATCTGGCCTCTTCTGCTGCTGGTGGCCACTGCAGGAAGACGGGCTTCTGGACCTTTCCTGAGCCTCGCTGACTCAATCCTCATTTATCTAAGACAACTCAATTTCCTCCTCAGCAAGCACTAATTTAGGAACAGGCCAGGGTTACAAGGCTACATGGTGAGATGTAAGAAGAGAGTTTATTGGTTCCACACATAAAATAACAAAAATGAACTCATTTACAAAACAAAAATCAACCCATAGATGCAGATAACAAATTGATGGTTACCAAAGGGGAAAGTCAGGCAGGGGTAAATGAGGAGTTTGGATTAAGTGATACACATTACTGTATATAAAATAGGTAAACAAGGACCTACTGTAGAGCACAGTTAGGTATATATAACTGAACTGCCTGCTGTATACCTGAAAATAACACAAAATTGTAAATCAACTATATGTCAATAAAAGTGCTAAGTATATAGGGGAATTCCTAAGAGAGTTCATTTGCTCTCAAAGACAGATGGAACTCAACTGTATCAAACATTTCACACATCCCCAACATATACACATATACAGGCACGCACATACACGCACACAGACATTCTGAAATTACTCTAGTCATTTTGTGGTCCTGAGCCAATTACCCAGCATACAAATAACAGCAGAATAAAAATGGGGTAATGATGTGAAAATACTACTGAGCTATGAGTTAGCCAAGCCAAGAAATACTGTACATTTTTTTCTAAGTGACACAGTCAATAGCTTATCTATTTAACTAAAAAGCTTGATATTCAATGTTTCCCAGGCTTTTTTGAACACTGCACTTCTTATTCATGTACCATTTTACAACATCTCAAGGGACAAGCATAAGTATACTTTCTCCCCAACAAAAGAAGGGTAATTTCAAGAAATATTTTTAACAATGTAGATTAAAATAGAAAAAAAAAAAGAAAGCATTTTCAATCAGTTCACAGTTAACACCTCATTCTTTCAGGCTTTCTGATGAACTGAGATGTCGTTATATTCTTTTCTTGAATGAAGTTCATCCTTTCATCACATTTCCCAGGAAAGGGTTTGAGGTTTAGGTAAAATGAGAACTCTAAAGCATTAATTATTTTTTTATTTCCCCAGCATGCAAAAAAGCTTTCCTTTTAAAGTCTCCTGATTTTCTGACGTATTTTTATTTTTATCCAAACAGTCCAGTATTTATCTTTAAATGCACACTCCTGTAAGCTTTTGTTGAATAAACTGTCAGCTGCTCTACACAAACTCTCTCACAATCAGAATTTCTAGTGTTTGTTCTGCTAGTGAGATCCTCTCTCTTTGAAAGACCTGGTTATCTTGCCGATTTTAATATACTATTTTCTCAGAATATATGCCTTAGGTAATCTGTAAGAGCAAACTATTAGGGAGAAAAAAAGAATAGAAAAAGTAAGAAGTTATGGATCTGAAATTATTAATAGAAACAATCCTATTGCAAAATTAAACTAAAAGAAAGAGGGGTTTGGGCTTAAGCAGGAAACAAACCAAAGATATTGCCAGTGTGAGCCGAGAAACCTACCAAAGAGCAGATATGAACAACTGGCCGAGTGTTTATCCTATGTTTCTAGGGGATTCAAAAATTATAATTTTTATTTGGATTTCACATATTAATGGCAGTTATTTGCATCAGGAAGACCTCTTGGAAGCAGACATGCTCATGCAGACTGTGCTGCTAAACCCTGCACTACACAGATACATTTTATTGACCGTGAAGCCACAAACCTAAGCATTTCTTGAGGCTAAAGTCCTGAGTGGTACTGCATATAATTAACTAAAATACTAATGCTTGGGTAGTCTGTAAATGATAAATGCTTTAACAAAAACAGGAAAAGGATATGTCACAGAGAGAGTCAGGGCATATTCAAGTGGTGACAGGACTGCTAGATGCCGGGTAAAGAGGATGTAGGGAAAGCAGGGTGGATATCCTGGAGCACTAGAAAATGCTGCAGGTTCTCAAAACACTACAGTGACCAGGCAAGCCTTATGAAAATGCTACTGTACTCTCTCCCATAATTTAAAAATATGTAAATAATTACCTCAGAGAGATTTCTTTTTTTTTCTCTCTCATGGGTTCAGATTTCTCTTTATAAGATGAATGTCAATGGTAAAATAAAACTCTATTTTATGCAAATTTCTTTTGTGGCTTTTTTGTTTTAACAGTGCCCCCCCTCCCCACCCATTCGTAGAATCTGGTAACAAATCATGCCAAGAAACACCAGTAGAAGAAAAGTGAGAAGTTCTGGATTGAGACCAAAGGCCTTCACTGCCGCTGTGCCTCTGTTCGAAGCTGAGGCTAAGTAAGAGCTGAATGAATGAGTCAAGTAGCTTGTGCGAAGAACAATGGTGGTTTTGGTCATAGTGCAATAGGCGGCTTGCACTTACTGTGCTCTTCCTGGTCAACAGCTCTGTGCTCAGCACTTTTCACAGTTTCACACTAAAACTCCCCAACGCTTTCGTGGGTACCATTTCCTATCCCTCTGTTACTTCATTTAGAGACCGTTCACTCAATGGTTCTGCCCATAGCTGCACATGGAAAAACAATGAAACTGGAGCTTTCCCTTTGTTTATTTCTATTTCCAGCTTGAGTTTAGAGCCACAGATAATCTCAAAGTTCATGCTAGCCCTGAGTTTTACATCGTCATATTCCAATGAATGTTTCACTTGAGTTTCCTGAAAGGAGAAAATGGACAGTTTGTCAACCACCATCATAGTTTCCCCGGACCTTTTCTTGAGTGGAAAAGTTAATGCCCAGAGAAGTTGCCAAAAATCTGGCAGAGGAACAGCAACAAAAGAACACAATAAAATAACTGGTCCTCCACCTTCAGTGACTAAATTGTGACTCAAACCACTAACATTATCATGTTCTGCAGTGAACTCAGTGAGTACCCTGCTACAGATGCAAAAACAACTCTAGCAAAAGAATAAAAGAAGGTCTGACCACAAACCCTCATTTCTTACCGTGTTCCATGGAGAATGCTTCCCAGAAGCCCACTTAATTGGCACAGCTGGGTTTTTCTCTACATTTCCATTTTTTTATTTCAAGATGGGTGCAGGCAATGATATATGCAGTGAGTCAACATGTTTTAGCAGGGGTAGGCTTTATACAGTGCATACAAGGCACCAAATTGGAAGGAACTATAGTTCAGACCCAAGTTTCACACACCCCCAATGTGTAGAAGGTGTTCTGAGAGACTCAACCAAGCACTTGACTTCCAGGAAAAGTCTGTTGTAGGTACTGCCAGCCAGTTGAGCACAGGGAAGAACAGTGCTTCTGAAACTCACACAAGAAACCCTGATATACCAAACAAGAAGATGGGGCTTCCTAAAGTGCACAGATTCAGTTTCCGCTTCTCACCTGGATTTCTGATTTCTTAGGCTAAATTTCTCTTTATACAGGTTAGGCTGTTTCTTCTACACAAACAGTAAGTTTATTGGTGAAACAATCTTTCTGGCAATGACTACAAGAGTAAGAAAAAGACACTCATAGAGATGCCTTATCTCCTAACTGACCCCTCAGCAGGAACCCCTTCGTTAATTACATTCTACTCCTCTGAAATTCTGTTCATGCCATTCTAAGAATTACATTTAGGTTGAAATTTTAGAATACTAGTCAATTTATTAGAAATTTGCTTAAACATCAGGTGAAATATGGGATCTCTACTATTATCACCAATAGCTACTAAAACCCTGAGGTGGCAGGCTGAGGAGCACTTTAGAGACAACAGGTCAGGGGGATGATACTGGAACTATTGCTAATATTTTCCTTTCTTCTTGTCCTCTTCCTTCTCTTCCACCATCCTCTTTCTTTCTTTGTTTTAGAAATTATAAGTTATTTGCCTTAATTTAGACAATGACATTGTATATGTGAGTCTGCATGAGAGTACTAAAAAACCAAATTTTCAGAGTAAAAATTAAACATCAATTTAGCTTCTTTGCCCCCAGTATCTGTTCCTCCCTAAATAGAAACATTTTCATTTCTGATCTTAACATCTCAAAAATTAAAGGCAGATATCTGTCTTTGGATATGAGGCAAGAGTAAATGTACAGTACCAACTGGTAAATGTTCTGTCAAATCAATAAACAGATTCCCACACAAAGAAAGGGAAAAAAAGGGAGGGAGGAGTAGGGAGGAAAGAAAGGAAGGAAGGAGTGAGAAAAAGTATGAAAGAAAGAAGGAAAGAGGAAAAGAAAAGGAGAGGAGAGGAAAATAAAGAGAAGGAAAGAACAGCATGAATCCTCACCAAGCTTTTGGATATTAACTAATTTACAGGAAGTACAGAAAATCAACATGCAAGTCAACATTGCAGAAGTGAAAGCAAAATCCAAATGCAAGAAATTCTACAAAAATAGTAAATAATCTATTTTCTTCAACAGTAAACTGAAAAAGTTTAAAAAAAGAGTGGAAAAAACATTTAAAAATTTTAAAAAGACTTCAAGAGAAAAAGGAGAGCCAATGGGATGATTGTGGGGGACTACTGTGTGTGGTTGTGTGTTATATTAAGAGTATCTCTTAGAAAACATACTGAAGTATCAAAAAAAAAAAAAAAATCTCTGGATTTACTTTGAAATGTCCAGAGGTAAGAGAAAAACATTTGGGGTACATGTGAATATAAATGGGTACATGTGACTATAAACTGGTACATGTGAGTAAACTATATATTGACTATTGTTGAGGTTCTGTAATGAATACATGGGGATCTACGGCAGTATCCCCTCTGTTTTTTGTCTTTATTTGAAAGATCACATGATAT
This sequence comes from Oreotragus oreotragus, assembly GCA_006410675.1. Lineage (NCBI taxonomy): Eukaryota > Metazoa > Chordata > Mammalia > Artiodactyla > Bovidae > Oreotragus > Oreotragus oreotragus. The sequence goes on from SJYX01000369.1 coordinate 121,931, forward strand.
TTACAAAAATAACAAGAGGAGGAGAGAAAAACAGTAGGAAGAGGAGAAACAGGAGGAGGAGGAGGAAAGGGGGAGGGGTGAGAGAGGGCGAGGAGGAGGGAAAAGAGGATGGATGGGGGAAGGGAAGAGGAGGAGGAGGAGGAAGGGGGAGGGGGGGAGAGAGAGGGAGAGGAGACGGGAGAAGAGGAGGGA
>SJYX01000369.1:132720-146065 GCA_006410675.1 Oreotragus oreotragus
TCCCATCTCTTTCAGAATTTTCCACAGTTGATTGTGATCCACACAGTCAAAGGCTTTGGCATAGTCAATAAAGCAGAAATAGATGTTTTTCTGGAACTCTCTTGCTTTTTCCATGATCCAGCGGATGTTGGCAATTTGATCTCTGGTTCCTCTGCCTGTTCTAAAACCAGCTTGAACATCAGGGAGTTCACGGTTCACACATTGTTGAAGCCTGGCTTGGAGAATTTTGAGCATTACTTTACTAGCATGAAATGAGAAGACGCTTACTCCTTGGAAGAAAAGTTATGACCAACCTGGATAGTATATTCAAAAGCAGAGACATTACTTTGCCGACTAAGGTCCGCCTAGTCAAGGCTATGGTTTTTCCTGTGGTCATGTATGGATGTGAAAGTTGGACTGTGAAGAAAGCTGAGCGCTGAAGAATTGATGCTTTTGAACTGTGGTGTTGGAGAAGACTCTTGAGAGTCCGTTGGACTGCAAGGAGATCCAATCAGTCCATTCTGACGGAGATCAACCCTGGGATTTCTTTGGAAGGACTGATGCTAAAGCTGAAACTCCAGTACTTTGGCCACCTCATGCGAAGAGTTGACTCATTGGAAAGGACTCTGATGCTGGGAGGGATTGGGTGCGGGAGGAGAAGGGGACGACCGAGGATGAGATGGCTGGATGGCATCATGGACTCGATGGATGTGAGTCTGAGTGAACTCTGGGAGGTGGTGATGAACAGGGAGGCCTGGCGTGCTGCGATGCATGGGGTCGCAAAGAGTCGGACACGACTGAGCGACTGAACTGAACTGAACTGAACATAACACTCAGTGGTGAAAAGTTGAAAGTATTTCCTGTAAGATCAGGAACAGAACAAGGATGATGCCCACTATCACCTCTTTTATTAACACAGGAATTAGAAATTCTAATCACAACAATCAGATAAAAATAGTAATAATTATAAAAGGAAGTAAAAGGAATTCAGGTAGGAAGGGCATAAGTAAAACTGTCACTGTTTGCAGAAGACACAAGACTATAAATAGGAAATTTTAAAGATACCATCAAGAACTACTGTAACTAAAAGAAGGAATTCAGTAAAATTTCAGGAGACTAAATTACTATAAAGAAATTTGTTTTGCTTCTTACACTAACAACGAGCCCTGAGAAAGAAAAATTAAGAAACAATTCCATTTATAATTGCATCAGGAAGAATAAAATAACTAGAAATAAATCTAATAAAAGAGGCAATGACTTGTACTAGGAAATCTATGATACTGATGAAAGAAACTGAAGATGACACAAACAAATGGTAAGATACACCATGTTAATGGAATGATAAAAAGTAACATTGTGAAAGCCGTCATACTACCCAAGGCTATCTACATCATCTGTGCAATCCCTATCAAAAAAGCAATGGCTTTTTCACAAAACTAGAAGAAATAATTCTAAAATTCGTATCAAAATACAAAGGACCCGAAATAGCCAAAGCTATCTTGAAAAAGAAAAACACAGCTGGAGTTATAACACTCTGATTTCAAGGTATAAAGTTACTATACTTTAAAACTATCAATTAAAACAGCATGGTACTAACACAATAACATGCAAATAGATCAATGGAACAAAATAGAGAGCCCAGACATAAACCTATACCTACATAGGCAATTAATTTACAACAAAGAAAGCAAGAACATACAATGTGGAAAAAAATAAACTTTTCTATAAATGACATTCGGAAAACTGCATAGCTGCACATAAAAGAATTAAACTGCACTACTCTTTACACATATATAAAACTAAACTCAAAATATATTAAACTCTTGAAAGACAGACCTGGAATTAGAAAAGTCCTAGAATAAAATGTTGCCAATATGCTAACTCTTTGACATTGTTTAGGAGCAATTTTTGGGTATACCACTCTAGGAAAATGAAACAAACCCCAAACTAAACAAACGAGGCTGCATCAAACTATAAAACTGTTTTGCACAGTGAAGGAAGCTATTAAAAAAGAAAAAGGCCACCTACCAAATGGAGGAAAAATATATTTGCAAATAATATGTCTGATAAGGGGTTAATATTGGGAAAAAAAAAACACCCTCATAGAGTTCATCAAAAGCAAAACCTGATTAAAAAATGGGCAGAAGACCTGAATAGATATTATTCCATAAAGACATATAGATGGGCAATAGAATCATGAAAAGATGTTCAACCTGGCTAATCACAAGCATAATGAGGGATCACCTCATATCTTTCGGAATGTTTATTATCAAAAGACTACAAATGGTAAGTGTTGACAAGAATGTATGGAAAAGGGAATCCTAGTGCAAGGCTGGAAGGCAAGTAAATTGGCACAGCTACTACTATGGGTAACGATATGGAGGTTCCTCAAAAATTATTCACCTTGTACTGCGGGGACCACTGGTTCGATCCCTGGTCTGAGAGGACCCCACATGCCACGGGGCAATGAAGCCTGTGAGATACAGCTGCTGAGTTCACATCCAGAGCCCATGTGCCCTAACTACTGAAGCCCGCATACCCTACAGCCCATGCTCGGCAGCAAGAGAAGCTCTCACAATGAGAAGCCCACACACCACAACTAGAGAGTGGCCCCTACTTGCTGCAATTAGAGAAAGCCCATGTGCAGAAACGAAGACCTAGCCAAAAGCAAAATACACATTTGTTTAAACATATATGTATATATGTTTAAAGACACACACACACAGAGGCCTATTATATGATCTAGCAATTCCACTTTTGGATACTTTCTGAAAAAACAAAAACTCTAATTTGAAAACAGATATGTACCCCTCCATGTTCATTGCAGTCTTTTTCTTTTTTTTTTAAATAACAAAGACATGAAAGCAACCTAAGTGTCCATTGATATAGACAGATGAATGAAGCAGATGTGATATATATACATACAAACAGGCACAGCCACACACAATGGAATGCTGCTTAGCCATCAACAAGAATGAAATCTTGCCATTTGCAACATGGATAAAGCTACGAGATATTATATTAGTCAGAGAAAGAAGATTATTATATGATATCCCTTATATGTGGAATCTAAAAAACAATGAAACAGACTCACAGATACATATCACAAACATGTGGCTGTGAGCGGGGTGGGGATACAGGGTAAACAGATGAGAGAGATTAAGAGGTATGAACTTCCAATTACAAAATAAATGTTTGTTGGGGGTGAAATCTCTAACATGAGGAATAGAGTCAATAACACTGTAATAACTTCGTATGGTGACAGATGGTAACTAGGCTTATGATGATCATTTTGTAGCATATACAGATATCAAAGCATTATACACTTGGAACTAACACAGTGCTGTAGGTCAATTATAATAATTCAATTTAGGTATATGTATATAATTTGTTTTAAAATCATAATAAACTGCAGCCATTAAATTATACTTTGCAAGGCCACAACAACCTTCAAGTTCTAACTGTGATCCTTTGCCACTTCATACATCTCTCAAGGAGTCAGTTAGGATGTAAGGTCTCCATAGTGGTTTCCAAATGAACTAAAAGCAGCAGCTTATAGGTTGTTTAAATCATATTCTCCTAAGGTCATAAACTTTTTACAGGAAAAAGTTAGGCATAGTTTATGTTTTTGTTTTTACCCCATTTTTCAATGAAATGTTAATCCTTTCATGCCAGGAGGTACCCCTTCTTGAGTCATTGTTTTCAAGAGTACAGCAACATGCTTTGGTTCAAATCCCAGTACCGCTAGACACTAGCCAACGACTTGGAGAAAACCACTCATCAGACCTTTATGAACTTTGCTTTTATCTCTCCTTTCACTTGACTATAAATATTACCAGCTCTGCCAACTCTGCTGAGTTGTAGGGATGATCAAATGACACAGGAGATGCTAAAACAATTTAAAGACTCCAAAGTGCATCTCATAAAGAAGATAAATCAGTACCCAAAGAGATGGAAAAAAAAAAAAAATTTCACCTTGCAAGTTTTCCAAGAAAGGCAAACCAAAACAGAGGCAATATTTTAGTAGTTTTACCATTGGCTAAATAAATTAGTACAGTGCTTTCAAAAAAACATTTTTTTAACTACACTTCAATTGTTCAAAAATTTTTTCTATTCTCAATCTGCAATGATAAAAATAGTATTTTCATCATTTACTATAGATATTATTAAACACACACTTACTATTGCTTGTCTAATGCTTCCTATATGTCGGGCGTTGTACTAAACACTCTACTTGGACAGGTGACCCTTGAACCATGTAGGGACTAGGGATGCCAACCCTTCATGCAGTTGAAAATCTGCCTGTAGCTTATAGTCAACTCTCTGGATCCATGGTTCCTGTTATCCTCTCATTCAACCAACCATGCATCGTGTAGTACCATGGTATCTACTCCTGAAAAAAATCTCCGTATAAGTGGACCTGTGTAGTTCAAACATATCTTGAGTAAGGGTTAAGTGCACAAGCTCATTTAGAACTTCTCTTCAAAACACAAAACAAAACTCTATTAAGTATTTATTATCATTTACATGTTACAAATTAGGAAACAGGGCACAGAGATGCAAGCTCGTGAGTGCTAGGCTTCATAACAATGAGCTGGCCAAAAAGTTTGTGTTTTTCTGTGACATATTACAGAAAAACCCAAATGAACTTTTTGGCCAGTCCAACAGAATGGGGGCAAGAAACACAACTGATTTAAGGTGATGTAGTTTCAAAGTCCTCATTCTTTACTATTCCATTTAATGATTTTTATAAATTCATCCTCAGAAAGTAATCCAAAAGAAGAGAAGAACAAGAGGTCTTAGAGATATTTCTGAATGCGTTTTGTATATACTTGCCAATTTTGGCGGGGAAGGCAATGGCACCCCACCCCAGTACTCTTGCCTGGAAAATCCAATGGACAGAGGAGCCTGGTGGGCTGCAGTCCATGGGGTCGCTAACAGTCGGACAGACTGAGCGACTTCACTTTCAATTTTCACTTTAATGCACTGGAGAAGGAAATGACAACCCACTCCAGTGTTCTTGTCTGGAGAATCCCAGGGATGGGGGAGCCTGGTGGGCTGCCGTCTATGGGGTCGCACAGAGTCGGACGCGACTGAAGCGACTTAGCAGCAGCAGCAGCCAATTTTGGAGAGCTTCCCAGGTGGCTCTACTGGTAAAGAATCCACTGTCAATGCAGGAGATGTGAGAGATGTGGGTTCGATCCCTTGGTCGGGAAGATCCCCTGGAGGAGGGCATGGCAACCCACTCCAGTATTCTTGCCTGGAGAATCCCAAGGACAGAGGAGCCTGGCAGGCTACAGTCCATGGAGTCGCAAACAGTCAGACACAACTGAAGCACATACACACACCAATTTTGGAATTGATGTGAGTAAAGATTATGGCAAATTACGGCAAATCAAATCACTTGATTATTACATGATACTTAAAATAATCAAGAAAACTAGCAATAAGTATAGTATTTATGATCCGTATTTTTTTAAATTCAAAGTTACCTCAATTTCTTATCATCACCATGTTAGGATTACAAGACTGCCAGAATTTCTAGTCCTGCCCATGCCAGCATTCCAAGTGTTCTCAAGGACTATAAAGGTCTCTTTCCTACAAATGACAAATCCAGGTCAGGAAGCCCAGCAACATCATCCCAAATTCTGTCTTTCTATGAGTGCTAATGAATAAGACAGAGCCAATGAGACAGAATTCACTATTTTAATTAAAGATTACACATTCTGGTGTTAACGTCAGAAGAAAGTCAGATATAAGTGAACAGTTAGATGTGCTGTCCCCAGAGAAAGGAAGAAAGTTCTTATCGGAACGCAAGCCTGGAGTTTGTTTCACTGCAACCTTTCTCCATCAGAGGAGTGAACCCCTCTTTCAAGGACAACGGCTTTTCCTTTGGTCGTGTCCCTTCCCTACTTGCGTGTAGAACAGTGGCTAAGTGATTTAAAGGTGGGCACACAGACCTCTCTCATCTGGCTCAATTGACAAAAGACAAACCTGGGGACCAGAGCTCCTCTCAGACACCCAAGTTTAGAACAGACACTCAGGAAGCAAACAAACAGACAAAAAGCCCAGAAGCCTGGAGTCACACGGGCCGCCCTTCTTAGGTGCCACAGTGGCAACCACTCCTGGACTCCGAATGTTGTGGCATTATAGCATGTGCACTGTGAAGTGTCTCTACCCTGGAGGGCAGCACAGAACGGAAGAAACCAATACTGACAAAAGCCTTTCCAGATGGCCAGACCTGGGATTCGATTCCTTCTGACGGAATGACCCAGAGCTGAAGGCAGAATGGAGCTCCCTAAGCCTGGGCCACCACTTCTGCTGTGTGAGCTTGGGCAAACAGCTGCACCTCCGCCTGCCTCCATTTTCTCTTTTATGAAACAGTGAACAATAAAAATCCTAGCTATGCTAGAGTTGTTGTAAGGGTTAAAGAGTTAATATGTGTTTCACTTTCGTCAACTAAAAGTTGAGGATAGGGAAAAGACAGTCTCTTCAGCAAGTGGTTTTGGAAAAGCTGGACAGCCTCATGCCAATCAATGAAACCAGAAGATATCCTCACCATGCACAGAAATAAGCTCAAAATGGCTTAAAGATTTAAAGATAAGACAAGACACCATAAAACTCCTAGAAGAGAACAGAAGCAAAACATTCTCTGAAATAAGCAGTACCAATGTTTTCTTAGGTCAGTCTCCCAAAGCAATAGAAATAAAATCAAAACAAACAAATGGAAGCTACTCAAACTTAAAAGCTTCTGTACAGAAAACCATCAACAAAATGAAAAAAGCTATGGATTGAGAGAATCCAGCATTGGTTGCAAATGATGCAACCAACAAGGGCTTAATCTACAAAATATACAAACAGCTCATACAACTCAATTACAACAACAACACAAACAACACAGCCCAGCAGGAAAAAGGGCAGAAGACCTAAACAGATATTTCTCCAGAGACAACACATAGATGGTCCACGGTCACATGAAAAGATGCTCAACACTGCTCATTATTATGAAAATGCAAACCAAAACTACAATGAGGTACCATCTCATACCAGTCACAACAGTCACTATTAAAAAGTCTACACGCTCTCCGACATAAATCACAGCAGGATCCTCTATGACCCACCTCCCAGAATATTGGAAATAAAAGCAAAAATAAACAAATGGGACCTAATTAAAATTAAAAGTTTCTGCACAACAAAGGAAACTATAAGCAAGGTGATCAAATAATAAATGTTGTAGAGGGTGTGGGGAAAAAAGGAATCTTTTTACACTGTTGGAAGGAATAGACATTTGCACAGCTACCATGGAAAACAGTATGGAGGTTTTAAAAAAACTAAAAATAGAGTTGCTATCTGAACCTACAGTCTTATTCCTGGCATATATCCAGGGAAAACCATAATTTGAAAAGATATATGCATCCTGACATACACTGCAGCACTGTTTACAATAGCCAAGACGCAGAAGCCACCAAAATGTCCACTGACGGGTGAATGGATGAAGATGTGGTACACAGGCACATACTCAGTCATAAAATATAACAAAATGATGCCATTTGCAGCAACATGGACGGGCCTAGGGATGAACATACTAAAGGGACTAAGAGAAAGACATGCATGATACGATATTACTTATAAGTGGAATCCAAAATATGACACAAATGAACCTATCTGTGAAACGGACACAAACTCAGACAGAGAATAGACTTGTGGGTGCCAAGGGTGGGGGATCGGGAAAAGATGGATTGGCAGTTTGGGATTAGCAGATGCAAATTGAGGATGGACATAAACAGCAAATTCACGAACTGCTCCATATTTTCTGGCTTTGCTCATAGCTCAGGTGGTAAAGAATCCGCCTGCAATGCAAGAGATCCCGGTTTAATTCCTGGGTTGGGAAGATCTGCTGGAGAAGGGATAGGCCATCCACTCCAGTATTCTTGGGCTTCCCTTGTGGCTCACCTGGTAAAGAATCCGCTCGCAATGCGGGAGACCTGGGTTCGATCCTTGGGTCGGGAAGATCCCCTGGAGTAGGGAAAGGCTACCCACTCCAGTATTCTGGCCTGGATAATTCCATGGAATGTATAGTACATGGGGTTGCAAAGAGTCAGATACGACTGAGCAACTTTCACTTTCATAAATAACAAAGTCCTCTTGTATAGCAGAGGGAACTATATTCAATATCCTGTGATAAACCACAATGGAAAATAATATGAGAAAAGAATATATATGTGTGTGTGTATATATACACACACATACTCACACACACTGAATCACTTCACTGTACATCTGAAACTAATAAAATGTTGTAAATCAATTTGACTTCAATAAAATTTTTAATTAAAAAAGTGAGGATAAAAATATAATTTCCATTTTGAGGATCATTATTATCTATGTCACGTGCTTGGTCTGGTAGCTGGCATTTGGCAAGCATTCAATAAATATTAGTTACTATATTACTTTTAAAAAGACTCAAAATGAAAATCTTAAGTGTAACACTTGCAAAAAGCTGAAGGTTTTTGTTCATTTAGATTTGTATTCATTTACTTTTTTTTTTTTTTTTTGCAGGATGGGAGACTGTCATTTAAGTAAGTACCTAAATAAGCATTGATTATTTTATAATTTTTATTACTAAAGTTTTAGTCCTAGATCTAATTTCTTCCTCATAGTATGTAAAATGTAACAATTCTTCATTTTATGAGAATAACAATAATTAACAGACGGAAGGATATGGTCAAACCTGGGAGCTGATGCAATCCTTAGTCCTCTGTTCCTGTGATTCTTTTTTCTTTTAAGGCTTATATATCAAAGTTTATTGAATTTGCAGAATTTCTCTTTTTTTTTTTTTCACTTAAAATGAAGCACACATCAACTCAAATAAATGCAGATCTTGCAGTTTTTTTCCAGTGTCGTGTAAAAACCAACATAATGGAGTTATGAAACATTTAACATGTGCGGCACAATAAATCCTACAGAGCCCCTGATTCAATACATTTGCCCAGGTTGATTCTCCAATGAGAGATTCTGCTTCAGTACTTGAAAGGGGCAGCAAGCTGAGCACCTTCAGGAAAACACAGGCACATACCACCTGCTCCTCCTCTCCCAATCTAATCAACTGAATTGATAGGTTTTGTGCAGATTTTTAAGCATGGCAAGTAAAATTAATTCCTCAACACTGACTTATTAAACTTCTACTCTATGCCTGACCTGAGCTGGGTTTAAAAAAGAAAAAAAAAGTGAGTGTCTGGTGTCACTGAACTTGCAGCAGAGTATAGGAGAGAGGTGTTCACCACAAACTCACACTAAGGAGGGTAACATCACAAACTGAGGCCAGTGACCTTCAGAAGGAAAGAAAGTGGGGAGAAGAGACAGCAGAGAGACTGACTTGATCATGGAAGGGAGCATCAGTGGAGTCTTTCTGAAGGGGGTGACACTCTGAGATGTGAAGTGTGAGTAGGTATTAACTAATCAAGCCTTGTATTGAGGAAAACCAGTTCTGGGCAGATGGAACAGCATGTACAAAGGCCCTGTGGTGGAAAGAATTCAGGAGCATTTATAGACATAAAGGAAGGTCAGAGCTGCAGCAACAAGAGATGGGGCCCTAGAGACCATGATCAGAGCTTGTCTTCTTCCTGTGAACAATGTATGGACACTGACACGTCTTAAATATTGGCAGAAGCAGGATTAGTTCCGCATGCTAAAAATAGCACTGATTTAGGTTCTGAGCCCTTCTTGAAATTCAATAACACTTCTGCAATCTCAAAACTTGTCCAAGGAAAGAGAGAATCTGTTGAAATATAGTCCATGCCTGAGGCATGATTTATATAGTCAAGTTAACAGCCAGGCTGTCAGATATTTGAAGTCCAATAACTATTTGTCCTAATGATTTTTGTACACTTGTATCCACAGACGGAGAACTGCTTCCACTTTGCTCTTGGCATAGTTTTCCTTTGATTCTTTGGTGGTTTAAAATTTAATTCTAAAATGTAGCCATTTGTTATAAACTTGCCTGAAACTTGCTTGTGACAGTTGCATTTTTCTCAAATGAAAAAAAGTAACAGCATCTTGTAATTCAGACATTTTCCTACCATAGTAAATTGCCGATTCCTGCCAGAGCATCAGACCACTTTGTAGTTCAATTTATAACTGCTACTCTGATACTGGTATGTTTTTCCTTAAAGGTATTATTTTGTACTTTATATGGCTTCTCATGATTTCAGTCTCCACCATCTGTTTTCATAAGGTGGCAGGACTGTTCACCCCATCCTAAAAGGACAGAGTCCCACCAGGATGAGACACATTCAGAGAGAACCTTATAGTTCAGGCTGCGATTCCCTGTTGTGTGATTAAGCTGCCTATGAGACAGGGCGTGTGTATTTGTGTCTTTTTTCTTGGTACAAGCTACTAGCTTTTCATCAACATAACACAGTTTGAGCACAAACCGGAAAGTATTGCCCTGCTTTGCGCTCAGGAGAGGAGAGAAGAAACCAGGTCAACTCACTTCTTCACCACAGCCATTTCTAAGTGAGGACCAGAGGGATCCATCCAGGATCATGATCAGAGGCATTCTACTGAGGATCCTTTACAGGCTCTGTGTCAGCAAGTGAGGAAACTGCTGCATTAACAAAATCAGAAACTGTTTCCCAAAGGAGAAAGTGCCTATTTACATCCTAAGGGTCTGGGAAGGCAATTAGGCATCAGAGGAAAAAGAGCAAAGGGAGATATCAGCTGCATTTATTATGTGGTTGATCCCTTTGACCCATGCCTTCCTCGTCTGTATAATGGGAATAGTAACCTCTTACAGCGGAGAAGGCAATGGCACCCCACTCCAGTACTCTTGCCTGGAAAATCCTATGGACGGAGGAGCCTGGAAGGCTGCAGTCCATGGGGTCGTTGAGAGTCGGGCACGACTGAGCGACTTGGGCTGTGGCAATGGTTTCTGCCAACTATTTAAGTTGGCAGAACTTCAACACCCTTAAACACCAAAGGTGTTCATGGTCTCTTGGAACAATTCTTAACTGTTGTTTTCTACTTTAACCTCTTATTTCTTTCACTGCACTAATCATAACTTGCAATGATTTTATTCATCTGCTTTTGGTTTTCCACCTGCCTTCTGGACTGGGATAGAAGCTCCCTGAGGGCAGAGCCTGTATCTTGCTTCCAGCTCAGTTGCTCACCCTATGCAGGTACCTGGCACATATTTGCCAAATGAATGAATGAGGGATAGAACGTGAGAGAAAATGAGTGTGTGTCTCCAGTTGCTGGGATTATTTTTCTCATTAGCAAATAGGTTCTCAGCTAGGTCACAGAATTGCTCCAAGGTTCAGTTCTAATCTGTAAAAGGAGGGTGATGCACATCTTCTTTATTTCACCAGGGTGATGAGGCACCACTCGGGAGGATATAAACACATAAAGGTATACTGACCTGGGCATAGTACTTTACAAGACCAAGGGTGTTTAACTGGTTCTCAGCTAGGTCACAGAATTGCTCCAAGGTTCAGTTCTAATCTGTAAAAGGAGGGTGATGCACATCTTCTTTATTTCACCAGGGTGATGAGGCACCACTCGGGAGGATATAAACACATAAAGGTATACTGACCTGGGCATAGTACTTTACAAGACCAAGGGTGTTTAACGTCAAGAGTGAAATAACGCTGAGTGTGAACATTAAAAAGGACAGGGGTTTTCAGTCATGGGGGGATGCTTTTTATAAAAACAAAGCCAAAGGTAACTTTAGTCACCACCACCCACCACAATAATGGCGTATAAACCCACTGCATATAAACTGTTCCCACCAGGCATCATTCTATTGAATCCTGGCAAGTGAGACCATGTGGCAGGGACTACTGTCGTCTCCATTTTACGGCTGAGGAAACATGGGACTGAGACAGCCTCAGTGACGTGTCTGTGGTAACACGGTATGGGAGAGAGCTGGGGCTCACACCTGGCACTTGGACTCTTCAGGTCTCAACTTTTTTTACATGCGTCAATTAGTGTAACTATATCAGGCAGCTTGAATACTGTGTTTCTACATAATAGAGCTCTGTGCACCAGGAGGGCAAGCACACACAATTTGAGGATGAGGAAATGGGAAGCCTCCCCATTTGTTCACCAGATACCTGACCAGGTGTGACTGGAAACACTAAATCAAAGTTAGAAGTACNGTCAATTAGTGTAACTATATCAGGCAGCTTGAATACTGTGTTTCTACATAATAGAGCTCTGTGCACCAGGAGGGCAAGCACACACAATTTGAGGATGAGGAAATGGGAAGCCTCCCCATTTGTTCACCAGATACCTGACCAGGTGTGACTGGAAACACTAAATCAAAGTTAGAAGTACCCCTGGACAGTTCTATCTCGGTTAATATAAATGGTAGATGTTTATTTTGTGAGCACATTTTTTATTCTCTAGAAAAAATGAACATGATGCTGCATACATTGTAAAAGCCTAAAATGCTTTTAGAACCAATATTTCTCTTTGGAAGGAGTAAAAGTGTTGGGGGCGGGGAGGGAAACTTGTATTACTAGAAATGCTTCCAAAGGAAAACTATATTCCAGTCTAACTTTCTTGATGATACTTGATAAGTCATGCGACAGCCCTTTCTTATACCTACTAGAATGAGTCTAAGCAGACAATTTATGATACTTCGATTGCTTAGAAGAGGCACTTTGTTTACAAGGACTGTTGCTGAGATGACACCGATGCATTAATTCCCCTCATTCGGGAATTCCTTCTCATTAACTGTGTAGCTGACAGAGTTTACAAAATATGGCAAGGCCGCAACTCCAGTTTTTAAAGCCATCGCCTATTGAAGCTAATGAGAAAGAAATGACACACATTTAATTTTGAATAATTACCCCTTCTACCACTTATGGAAATGGTTTTTGCCTGGATCCCCCTGGGCTTTCAATATCATGTTCACGATCCGCCTGATTCTGCACAGAATTCAATCTGGCTCCGTCCATCCCCTGGTGAGTTGTATGGCCTAAAGTACAATGGTGTGTGCTGGAGAACACTTTGCATGCTTTGGAGGATCAGCAGCAGAAAGAAGAATCCATTTTTCTGCAGAGTCCATCTTTACACGTCTATTTGAGAAGGTTGAAGGCAGCTAGCCTCTACCTTCGGGGAAGGCAATGGCACCCCACCCCAGTACTCTTGCCTGGAAAATCCAATGGACGGAGTAGCCTGGTGGGCTGCAGTCCATGGGGTCGCTAACAGTCGGACAGACTGAACGACTTCACTTTCACTTTTCTCTTTCATGCATTGGAGAAGGAAATGGCAACCCACTCCAGTATTCTTGCCTGGAGAATCCCAGGGATGGGGGAGCCTGGTGGGCTGCCGTCTATGGGGTCACACAGAGTCGGACACGACT
>SJYX01000369.1:152994-178585 GCA_006410675.1 Oreotragus oreotragus
GACTCTTTGCGACCCAATGGACTGTAACCCTCCAGGCTCCTTTGTCCATGGGAATTCTCCAGGCAAGAATATTGGAGTGGGTTGCCATTCCCATCTCCAGGGGATCTTCCCGACCTAGGGATTGAACCCGAGTCTCCTTCATTGAAGGTAGATTCTTTACCATTTGAGTCACCAGGGAAGTCCTTCTGGTGCTGAAATTCCATAATCTTTGAGTTTCATTCCATCATTCAATTTATAACAAAGGTTAATGCTGCCTGCCTACAAACTGTTCAATGCCTCTGTACATTGCTGGGCAATGTGCACTGCAGTGAGAATCTCCTGTGCATACATACATGCTTATTCAAATCCTTGACTTTATTTTCCTGTTAGAATTTGATATATATGCAGATTTTCCATAGGACTGACATAAGGCAATAGGCTCTTCATGACCTGCCACCCCTATATCCCTTCAGCCCAGAGCAGCACACACTTGCCATTACTGAGCTGTTACTATGTAATGATATCATTTTAGATCCCCTGTTTGAGTGATCTAATTTAATCCCCACAATAACTTTGGAAGTAAACTTTTCTTATTCCTATTTCAAAGATGAGGAAAGGCTTTGAGAGGTTAAGCAATATTTTCCAGTCTCCCACAGGGATATGTAGATACAGCCTTAGAACACAGTCCTAGCCTCTTTCATGACAGTTTCACAACCATTTTGGTAAAGTGACTTTTCCGATGTCAAGATGGCCTCAGTCTCTTCTGCAGACACATCACTTTATGTTTTTATGTTTTTCCTTTGACCTTGGTATCTCCACAAAAACATACTATTCCCAAAGAGATCATACGCTGGCTTGGTCTCTGTGTCAGCAACATACTGGTAAGCATTAAGGGTGAACACTTCCCCAGTGGGGCAGGAGTGGCAGGGTATACATTTAACCTGAAAAAAAAATCACATCTTTCTTTTCATATGTGGCTCATAATCTATAATGAGCAACCTAAAATGACTTACTCTAGTATGTGTGTAGCTGCCACTACACGCATAAGGGATTAGAACTCTTCCACAAAGTAGCGTAAATGGCATTAGTACCTGTCAGGTAGAGTTTGTGTTTTCTATGACAGCTTAAAACACCAACAAATCTCCTCAAGGACATGACTCCTTGGGGAAGGGCAGCCAAGACAACCAACAAGCAGGATCGGTCCCTGGCAAGTCTTAATTTATATCAGTGACAATTAGGCAACCTCCAGGGAAGGTGGCATGAAGAATGTCCAGTTCTCAAGGCTGAGAGATCTTGCAACTGGGTATCAGGGAAAGCTGGGATTTGTTAAAATACTGAGGAATGTGGTAGCTTTCCTTGTTTGAAGGTGACTTTAAGTGCATACGCAAAATTACAGGAATGGGAATTACATAGTTGTTCACATAAGTTCCTATAAGAATCTATGCACAAGTAACGCCACATTAAATTATAAAGCATGCACATTTATTTTAATGATAATTTTTTGTTTAACAATTATTCTCCTTTTTGTGACTTTGTACTATTTTGGGTTTTTTAGAGCTCACTGTTTTCCCCTGATCTCAGGGACTTGCTCTCTCCAAATAGTTATGGATCCCACACCTCATCTTTAAGACTCATCTGACCAGATAACTTATGCAATGATCTTGAATGATCCAAGACTACTTGGAACTAATAGATAATAAGTAGCTCATAATGGCTAAAGGAGATCAGCCCTGGGATTACTTTGGAAGGAATGATGCTAAAGCTGAATCTCCAGTACTTTGGCCACCTCATGTGAAGAGTTAACTCATTGGAAAAGACTCTCATGCTGGGAGGGATTGGGGGCAGGAGGAGAAGGGGATGACAGAGGATGAGATGGCTAGATGGCATCACGGACTTGATGGACATGAGTTTGAGTAAACTCCGGGAGTTGGTGATGGACACGGAGACCTGGTGTGCTGCAATTCATGGGGTCACAAAGAGTCAGACACAACTGAGTGACTGAACTGAACTGATGGCTAAAGAGGATATATAGTCCAGGAAAAAAAAATGGGGGGGGGCGTGCATGCTAGCTTGTGTCTGAATACTAGGAATAATATTTCAAGACTTTCTTCTTCTTCAGCAGAGACCAGTCACAGAGAGATATGTGAAGGGGGCTGTTTTCTGCAGTCCTCAGATCAAGACATCTGCTAACTACACTCTCTGTACAGCCAGATGATTCAGCCTGCCTCCACCTCTGGTTGCTTCTTCCCCATGTGCCCATTCTCTTGATGCTTCAAAATCTGATACCAACACAAGTTTTCCCTCACATCACCCCATATCTTTAAATGCACCAATGGCTTCCTTCTGCCATCCACTCTTTTCTTTAAACAATTTCTCAATGCAAGAATTCTCATTAATACAATTTATTATATCATTTCCCGCTGTGTTTTCTTTCCCTGTGATCTAGCAAATCTCAGTCTGTCCTTTCCCCCATTTTTCCACTTCCAAAGTGTCAGGATTTTTGAAATAGTATTTTGGGGATACTTTCAAAGAAAATACAAGTTTAGTTGAATCTGGACAAAGAAAATACAAGAAATAATAACAAACACAGACCACCCACGTTCTTATAGCCAATAATAGGAAGAACGAAAGACACACTGAAAGTGGTAACATCTACCTTCACGCAGGATGGCACCTGCTACTGAAGGGAAGTGGTAAGAAAAGAGAAGATATTTACATAATTTGGGGCCACAGGTAATTTAGCAGATGTGACCATAGACTCTTCGTATGGAGGAAGCATGATATGAAAACACAAACACTGCTGTTTCTATTTCTGAAGGTAGTGGTTTGGATAATGAGCTTGCATGTTTTTATAAACTTAAATTCTCGATAATCAGCACTAAAATATGACTGCAGACAAAACAGTCTGGTTAGAGTGTCTACACAGACTGGAGATGGGCCTGAGAATGATCCTAATGGCCATTAGAGCGTTCAGGCCCCCTTTCAGACTCTACAAAACATCAAATGTCAGAAAGAGCCAGAAAACTGTCATCAATCATTTAGATACTTCCAGCACATTTGGATGTCCCCTGTCATAGAGACAAATTATCCACATGTCAAACTAATTTTTCGGTTTCCACTTGAAAGCTTTGTGTCACCTAGGTCTAGTCAACATTGAATTAATTTTTTTTTCTCCCCACCCCCCTGCAACGTTATAAGGATCCTATTACTGACAACACTGTTGTTATACACTATGGTCTAGAGAATGTGAATAATCTGATATTCTAGTTAACTGAGTCACACATCCAGTTGTGTATTATATGGATTTTTCAAATCATTATTGTAACTCATCTCTCTGTTTATATCTTATCTTCCCTTCTTCACATGCATACATACATCAACAACAACAAACCCCAAAACACTCCTTGAAGTAAAGGTCTATATTTCAGCATCCTCACACCATTCATGGTATTTTAGTACCGTGCTCAATATACATTACTCTTCATTAACAGATGTTTGCTGAATGGGCAAATCTATAATATCTGGATGACCAATATTCAAAGACCTACATTGCAGAGAAAAACTACTCATGAGTGTATACAATATGAATGTCTCTTTCTTGATCATACTAAAGACATTTCAGGGTCTGTGCTATCTCAAGGTCATCATTTCAAATGTTGAAGCTCACTTAAGCATAAAATTGGTGAATGTTATTTAATAGAGGGATAGGTGGTAAGATGGCAGGACACGCTACACCCTTGTGCAAGATCTCCTACAATTTCCAGTATCTGAAGGGTAAAAACCCAAATCCACACATGTCCCATCACAGCTTATTCCTTTGTCCATATCTTTATATATCCAGCCTTGACTCACACATTCATCCTGTTCTCTTGAGAGCATGTTTTTCCGCTTCTCAAGTCCTGAGGCATCGTCATTTTTCCTGCTATGAGCCCTGTGCCATGCCCTTCCTAACTCTCCAGTCTGTTCTTCTCCATTCCTAACCAGCCAGTGTCTACTCATCTTTTGATGAGTAAAATTCTTTGATTATATGTCCATGTACCCTCAGAATGTTTATTACAGCTTATAATTATGTATTCATAGAAAGGTCACTGGAATAATGTAGATTTTTTTTCCCCCTACTTTCTCTAACAACATGAAAGCATGGTTTACTTGCTTGGTTTACTCCCCATCGGCTCAGGAGTACCTGGCACACTGATGAGTAGAAAGGAGTCACTCAATACATATTTGTGAATGAATCCATCAAAGAAGTATGTGATTCTGCTGATTATAGACTACACATAAATTGTAAACACTTATGTTTCTTATTTGGAATACTTATATAAGGTCACATATGAGGCTTAGTATCTTAAAGCATATTTTAAATAGCAGGTAACTCAATTTGAACCTTACGAAAATCCACTGAAATCCTCATTACTCTGACCCCAACGTACACTTTGTTTCCTTCATCAAATATGTTGTTTTAGCATTCTTAGTCATATCTCTGCGGACCGTTCATTCTAATGCTGATATGGAATTAGTAAGAGATTTAAGCCTCTGTGAAAATGACTTTATACTGCTGGCTACAACATGAACTAATATTTATCAGCAAGACCGTTCAAGGCAACATGACCCCTTTTGAATTCAAAGAATCAATGAAAATGTCAATTATCACTAGATGGACAGGCAGAAAAGAATACATTCTTGTCTGTAGTGTTTTTGCCCTGCAAGACTCATGCTCCTGTTCCATTTTCTGAACAATCTAGTAAAATTCAATTTACTTTTTCAATTTGTCTCCAGCCAAGCTTCCTTCTGTCAGTTCTACAGAAATTTCAATGCTTGTCACGTAGAGTAACAGGAGAAGGACAACGAGAATGAGATTACCTGTGCATTTGCGATCTGTGTCTTCTTTCTTTGACCCACTAATCGTCAGCTTGCAGTTGAAGTTTTCCTCCCAGTATTCGGCAAACCATACGTTTCTTCGGTTGTTTTCAAGTGTGCGGGATGTAAAATAGGCGTCAAACCCTAAACAGAGTTAAATGAGAAGGTCACTGCTTGCGGGGCACTGCTGGGACATTTGGAAATAAAAATACCAGCGATAGTTTTTCTTTGTTTTAGTGGACTGGATGCTTGCTCTTTTGTGTCAATCAAAAAAAAAAAAGAATAAGAAAAAGGTAAAAAATTCTAATGCCAACACACATGGCTAAATCTTTACTTCATTCTGTCAGGCAGATGCGTAGCAGACAAATGACATTTCACAGCGAAATATGAGTTACAGATCTTAGCGATAATATGATGACCGCAGCATCGCTTGTGCCTCTTGGGAACTAGACCAGGGACAAAGCATCTTTATCATCACCGGGATAATAAGTGATCATTTCCATACTTACTATGGACCAGACTCTGCTTGACAAAGGTTCTTTCTTTCATTCATTGAGAAATGAAAGGTAGTTCTTTCTTAATAACCTGTGTGACAGCTGCTGCCACTTCCATTATGACAGTGAAAAAAGAGAGCCTCAGAAGAAATAAGGGTTTCCCTGGTGGCTCACATGGTAGAGTCTACCTGTAATACAGAAGACTAGGGATTCAATCCCCGGGTTGGTAAGATCTCCTGGAGGAGGAAATGGGAGCCCACTCCAGTATTCTTGCCTGGAGAATCCCATGGACAAGGAGCCTGGCAGGCTATAGTGCATGGAAGAAAGAGTCAAATGTGACTTAGCAACTTAATATATTCATATGAGAAGAAATAGCACCATGCCTAAGGTCCATCATTATGCCATATTCTAAATCCCTAATCATGTGAGTTATGACCTGTGATTATCATTCTAAGAACCTTCCTGCATTTAGTAAGGATCCATTAGGGAACTGACTTTCCACTCAAAAAGTAAGTTTATGTAGAGATCATAGGTAAACTGACCCCAGTATAAGTGTAAAGCTGTTTATGAAGAGCATTAGATGAACAGACTTGAGAGTGTAAGTCCCTAGGAAATCTTTAGCTACCTCTTTAGTATGGTTCAGCCTTAAATGGTCCGGTGGCCCTTCAAGAATCAGATTGGACTCAGGAAGAGAAGAGCAGGCATTGAATCCCAACTCTACAAGTCTCAGTAAGTCATGGAGACATGAACAAGTACAGGCTGGAGTGGTCTTATTTCCCTCTCATTTACCTGTAAGATGAAAACCGCACTATCTGTTTTCCTCACAGCATCTTGTTTCTGGCCATGGCAAGACTTTGGAAACTCACTAATTTTAAGATCAAGAACCACAGAAGGTGGATTTATTTTCACATTAATTAAATCTTTCAAAGTTAAACTTACTTAAAGCCCTAAATGAGGAGGGGGCGGGCTCCCAACTAAATCTCACAAGAGGAGCACATTGATTTAATTTTATCCGCCACTATCTTTCTGGCTCAACAACAGTAACCCTACTATAAGTGGAAACCTTGAAATAAATCAATGAGACAGAGAAACAGCAAAGAGAAAAAGAGATTGCACAATATTTTAGGGAAAATAAAAAGAATAGTCTACATCTCTTGCTGATTTTCTAGGGTGTTGTCAGAACACAATCTTTGACCCAATATCCAGTCTTTCTATGCCCCCGACTTCACAGACTTGAGGCAATTGAGCTATAGGATCTGATCTCACCCTGATCTCGGTACTGACAGACTCAGGAGTCTGCTGGAAGTCCCCTCCTGCCTCGCTGTTCTCCCATAACCCTGAGACCAAATGACTGTTCAGCAAAATGACAATTCCTACATAAAAGGAATCTTTGTGGAAAAAGACAGGTGAATCCCCCAAAGTTTCCACAAATACTACACATACACCCTTGGTCATGTAAATACGCACGTCTACTCCCACAGGTGACTAAACTTTCGTTTCTCTTTCCATCTTTGGCCCTCCATCCGAGAGCGGGGAGCAGCAGTGGTGCCGGGGGCCCCGCAGACCATACTTCCCTCAGCTCCATGCCCTGTGACATCCCCTCTGATGGAGGGGGCTTCTTTGTTCATGTGCCATTGGCATGTGTGATGCAAACAGTCTGGAAAACCCTTTCCTCACTGCGCCCCTTCCTTGTGAGAGTCTCCTGCTTGGAATCCAGCTTCCAGGCTCTAACAGGACTGCCTGGGGGATATTAAACCACGTGCAAAGAGAGGAGCCCAGCCAGACCCCAACCCCCTCAGCCAAGCCTCTGTGGACCTCGCACCCCTGCTGCTGGCGGTGGCAGAACCACTCGGCTGAGACCAGCCCCGGCTGCAGAACTGGGGTGACTAGACTTCTCAGTCACTGATAGTTGAGGTGGTTTATTTCTGCAGCCACAGACAAAGTGAAATGCGCCTGCCTTGGCACAGCACCCTGAGCCCTGAAAAACACACCCTTAAGGAAGACACAGCCTCAAAAGAACACAAATAGACATAAACTCTCTGGCCACATGCCACAGGTCTGAGCCTCAAACCAGACTCAGAAGAGCAGCTTCTAAAATGGCTCAAATCATTGCATCCATACCTACATTCCCCAGCTCAGAAGAAAACATCTTCAGAGGAATCCTCATCACTGAAAAAGTCCATCACTTCAAAACACCTCTCTCTTCAGCCTGTTATCTGCTGGAAATGCAAAGACACGCTGGGTCAGGAAGGACCAGGGGGCAGCTAGTGAACACGTTGGCAAGCATGAGAAAGCAGCAGGTCCCTCCCTTGAGAACCAACGATTCCCAGAAAGCCTGCACTTTGACAGAAAGAGGACAGGTAGCAGGCTTCCCTCGGCGCGTCCTTTCCTCACACACCAACTTCGCTCTCAGCCTCTTTCTCACAGCAGGGACTCACCTGTAGGCTGAATTTGGCTTTCATGCACCCCCAATTTTGAGCAACCAATTTTGCTGGGCATTCATAACATGTGGAGGTTCTAGCTGAAACCAAAGAGGCTGTGATTTTAACAAGCCGCAGGTGCTGTGCATGAAGCTCGGGTCTTAAGAAGCAGGGCTTCTCCAGTCCTGGGTTTTTAACAAGCTCCAGGTGTTGCTCTTGTTGCCCAGATTGTGAGAAGCAGGCCTCGAGAGCAACTCCGAAGTCTCCACAGCTGGGATTCAAGCGGGTTCAGCCCAGTTTGTTAACTCTCAGCATTGCTACCTTCTCAACCTTGAATGTTTGCCCTGGTTCCAGCACCAGAGTCTTCATTTTGCAGTTGAGACTTCTGCTTCACACCATACCTTGCTCAGCATTGCGGGAGCCCTGCTTTGCCTCCAGTGGGCTGCAGATGGCTGCGGGGAGGTGGAGGGTGCTGGCTGACCTATGAGTGAATTTTCCTACTGTCTTTGCTCCATGGCTGGCTGGAGCTCCTTGGCAGCCTCAAAGACGGTGTTCCTCACCCATGTCTCCAGTTAATGCCCTGGACTCCCCACCTCAGGAATTTTCATCCTGGAGCAATGTTTTAGTGATTCTAAGAAGCTACCCTGAAATAGCCTTGTGCCTTTGAAATGGAGCGGGACCCTATGGTTCTCACCTCATGTCCTCTGCCTGCTTTTGTCTGTAGAATAACTTTACCCAAAGAGTAAGTTTAATCAGAGAAGTGAGAAAACGCAGAAGGAAAGGAAAACAGTCCAGCAGGACAAAATAATAATAGTTGAGGCATTAAACAAAGTCAAGAGCCTTTAGTTCCTCCTTAAGGGTTACAGATAATATTCTGAGCCATGTCCTGTGAGCTGTCTTGTGGGTACTGAAACCCCCACCATGTGGAAGAAGTTAATTACATGATGAGCAGAGTGTAGCCATGACATGCGCTGCCACAACTCTGAGAACTGGCCTCAACAAAATGGGATCAAATTGACCCTGGAACTGAAGATTAACTGTCCTCAAAACTGCTGAGATGACACTATCAGCTCATGGTATGATCAACTTGAAGACCTGTCAGAGCTGACGGTGTTATTTTTACACGTAGCCCCTCCCCTGCCTGTGCACCGCTGAAACTCCCCTTTAAAAGCTCTTGCCCACTGATTGTCAGTGGAGGAGTTGACCTTTGGACACAAGTCTACCCTTGGCCCTGGTTGCTGGCCTCTGAAATAAAGCAAACTTTTCTTTTCACCAGCTGCACCTCTTTATTGGCTTTTGAGTGGCAAGCAGCCAGACCCCAATTCTGGTCACATGTTAACTACCTCTTCTGAAGGCCCATCGCCTTCAAGAAAAACTCAGAGCCCTTAGCCAGGTACCAACATAGCATAAACCAGCTTTTGGATGTTTTCTCGAGACTGGAACTGATAACCCGTAGGAGGCCTGCTATGGATCTGTGGGTCTTTACAACCCACTGTGTGTAAAGTACTCAGCACTGTGCCTGCTCCAGTAAAATATGAACTGTTGGTTCCTCAGTAAACACACTCATCCATTAAACATTTCTGGAGCACCTACCCTCTGACAGGCACTGTTCTATGTACTCACAGACCTTGGGATTAAAACATACATGGCCCTTCATGACAGTAAGAGCCAGTCTGATGGAGAAGATAGACTTAACAAGCACTGTTTAAATAAATATTAAATTACGACTATGATGGCTTCTATGAAGGAAGGGTACATGATGTTTCGGGAGCACAGAGACAGAACTGTGTTAGGGAGTCAGAGAGGGCTTCCTGGAGAGAGTAGATACGTAGGTGGAAAAAAAAAAAGGAAAACCAGGGAGCAGATAAGAGTAGAGATAGGACATTCATTCACATGGAATAGTTATGGCTTAGGAATGTCCCCTTCATGGATCATTGCCTTGTCATGGCGCAGGGCTTGTGTAGCTCAAAGAAGTTATGAGTCATGCTGTGTAGGGCCATCCAAGACAGATTGGTCATAGTGGA
Source organism: Oreotragus oreotragus (assembly GCA_006410675.1). Lineage (NCBI taxonomy): Eukaryota > Metazoa > Chordata > Mammalia > Artiodactyla > Bovidae > Oreotragus > Oreotragus oreotragus. The sequence goes on from SJYX01000369.1 coordinate 162,769, forward strand.
GAGTTCTGACAAAACATGATTCACTAGAGGAGGGAATGGCAGACGACTCCAGTATGCTAAACATGAGAACCCAATGAACTGTATAAAAAGGTAGAAAGATCTAACACTGAAAGATGAGCCCCCTAGATTGGAAGGTGTCCAATAAGCTACTGAAAAGAGTGGAGGAGAGTTACCAATAGCCCCAAAATGAAGTGGCTGGGCTAAAGCAGAAACAGTGTTCAAGTGTGGACGTGTCGGGCGATGAAAGCAAAATCCGATGCTGTAAAGAACAATATTGCACAGGAACCTGGAATGCTAAGTCCATGAATCAAGGTAAATTGGGTGTGGTCAAGCAGGAGATGGCAGAAGTAAATAACTGACATCTTAGGAATCAGTGAATTAAAATGGATGGAAATGAGTGAATTTAATTCATTATGTCTACTACTGTGGGCAAGAATCCCATAGAAGAAATGGAGTAGCCCTCATAATAATTTTAAAAAAAAAGCGTCTGAAATGCAGTACTTGGGTGCAACCTTAAAAGCGACAGAATGATCTCAGTTCATTTCCAAGGCAAACCATTCAATATCACAGTAACCAAGTCTATGGCCCAACCACCAATGCCAAAGAAGCTGAAGGTGATAAGTTCTATGAAGACCTAGAAGACTTCCTAGAACTAGTATCAAAAAACTATGTTCTATTCATCATAGGAGATTGGAATGCAGAGGCAGGAAGTTAAGATACCTGGGGTAACAGGCAAGTTTGGTCCTGGAGTACAAAATGAAGCAGGGTAAAGGCTAACAGATTTCCGCCAAGAGAATGCCATGGTCATAGCAAACACTCTCTCCCAACAACACAAGAGACAACTTTACACATGGATCACAAAATGGTCAATACCGAAATCTGACTGATTACAGTCTTTGTTGCTGATGATGTAGCAATAGTCAGTAAAAACAAGACCTGGGGTTGACTGTGGCTCAGATCATCAGCCTCATAGCAAGATTCAGGCTTAAAGTAAAGAAACTGGGGAATACCACTAAACCAGTCAAGTAAGACTTAAATCAAATTCCCTATGAATATACAGTGGAGGCAACAAATAGACTCAAGGGGTTAGATCTAGTAAACAGGGTGCCTGAAGACATACGGACAGAGGTCTATAATACTGTACAGGGAGCAGCAAACAAAAGCATCCTGAAGAAAAAGAAAAGGAAGGAGACAAAGTGGTTGTCTGGGGAGGATTTACAAATAGCTGAAGAAAGAAGAGAAGCAAAATGCAAAGATGAAAGGGGAAGGTACACCCAACTAAATGCAGAGTTCCAGAGAACAGCAAGGAAAGACAAGAAGGCCTTCTTCAATGAACAATGCAAAGAAATAGAGGAAAACAACAGAAAGAGTAAGACTAGAGATCGCTTCAAGAAAATTGGAAATATCAAAGGAACATTTTGTCAAATGATGGGCACGATAAAGGACAGAAATAGTAAAGACCTAAATGAAGCAGAAGAGATCAGAAGAGATGAAAAGAATACACAGAAGAACTATATAAAAAAAGATTTTAATGATCTGGATAACCACGATGATGTAGTCTTTCACTTAAAGTCAGACATTCTGGAGTGTGAAGTCAAGTGGGCCTTAGAAAGCACTGCTGCCAATAAAGCTAGTGGAGGTGATGGGATCCTAAGGCATGATACTATTAAAGTGCTTCACTGAATATGTCAGCATATTTGGAAAACCCAGAAGTGACCACAGGACTGGAAAAGGTCAATCCCCATCCCAATTTCAAGAAAGGCAATACTAAAGAATGTTCAAACCACCAGACAATTTCACTCATCTCCCATGCTAGTTAGGTTATGCTCAAAAATTCAGCAAGCTAGGCTTCAGCATTACATGAACTGAGAATTTCCAGATGTTCAAGCTCGGTTTAGAAAAGGCAGAGGAACTAGAGATCAAATTGCCAACATTCTCTGGATCACAGAGAAAGTGAGGGAATTCCAGAAAAATATCTACCTCTGTTTCATTGACTACACTAAACCCTTTGACTGTGTGGATCATAATAAACTGGGGAAAGTTCTTAGAGAGATGTGAATACCAGACCATATTACCCATCTATTGAGAAACCTGTATGCAGGTCAAGAAGCAACAATTAGAATCTAGTATGGAAAAGCTGACTGGTTTAGGACTGAGAAAGGAGCACAACAAGGTTGTTTATTGTTACCTTGTTTATTTAATTTATACACAGAGCACATCCTGCAAAATGCTGGACTGGATGAATTACAAGCTGGAATCAAGATCACCAGGAGAAATATCAACAACCTCAGATATACGTATGATACCACTCTAATGGCAGAAAGTGAAGAGGAACTAATGAGTCTCTTGATGAGGGTGAAGGAGGAGAGTAAAAAAGCCAGCTTAAAATGCAATATTAAAATACACACACAAACAAAAACTAAAATCATGGCACTTCGCCCCATCACTTCAAGGCAAGTAGTAGGGGAAAAGATGGAAGCAGGGATATATTTCCTCTTCTTGGGCTCCAAAATCACTGCAGATGGGACTGTAGCCATGAAATTAGAAGGTCATTGATTTTTGGCAGGAAGAAGTGTGTTAAAAAGCAAAGACATCACTTTGCTGACAAAAAGGTCCATATAGTTAAGGCTCTGGTCTCTCCAGTAGTCATGTACAGATGTGAGAGCTGGATCATAAAGAAGGCAGAGCATTGAAGAATTCATGCTTTTGAGCTGTGGTGTTGGAGAAGACTCTTGAGAGTCCCCTGAACAGCAAGGAGATCCAACCAGTCCATATAAAAGAAATCAACCATGAATACTCTGTGGAAGGACTGATGCTGAAGCTCCAATACTTTGGCCACCTGATGTGAAGAAAACTTGACTCACTGAAAAAGACCCTGATGCTGGGAAAGACTGAAGACAGAAGAAGAAGAGGGTGACAGAGGATGAGTATGCTGTAAAGAACAATATTGCACAGGAACCTGGAATGCTAGGTCCATGAATCAAGGTAAATTGGGTGTGGTCAAGCAGGAGATGGCAGAAGTAAATAACTGACATCTTAGGAATCAGTGAATTAAAATGGATGGAAATGAGTGAATTTAATTCATTATGTCTACTACTGTGGGCAAGAATCCCATAGAAGAAATGGAGTAGCCCTCATAATAATTTTAAAAAAAAAGCGTCTGAAATGCAGTACTTGGGTGCAACCTTAAAAGCGACAGAATGATCTCAGTTCATTTCCAAGGCAAACCATTCAATATCACAGTAACCAAGTCTATGGCCCAACCACCAATGCCAAAGAAGCTGAAGGTGATAAGTTCTATGAAGACCTAGAAGACTTCCTAGAACTAGTATCAAAAAACTATGTTCTATTCATCATAGGAGATTGGAATGCAGAGGCAGGAAGTTAAGATACCTGGGGTAACAGGCAAGTTTGGTCCTGGAGTACAAAATGAAGCAGGGTAAAGGCTAACAGATTTCCGCCAAGAGAATGCCATGGTCATAGCAAACACTCTCTCCCAACAACACAAGAGACAACTTTACACATGGATCACAAAATGGTCAATACCGAAATCTGACTGATTACAGTCTTTGTTGCTGATGATGTAGCAATAGTCAGTAAAAACAAGACCTGGGGTTGACTGTGGCTCAGATCATCAGCCTCATAGCAAGATTCAGGCTTAAAGTAAAGAAACTGGGGAATACCACTAAACCAGTCAAGTAAGACTTAAATCAAATTCCCTATGAATATACAGTGGAGGCAACAAATAGACTCAAGGGGTTAGATCTAGTAAACAGGGTGCCTGAAGACATACGGACAGAGGTCTATAATACTGTACAGGGAGCAGCAAACAAAAGCATCCTGAAGAAAAAGAAAAGGAAGGAGACAAAGTGGTTGTCTGGGGAGGATTTACAAATAGCTGAAGAAAGAAGAGAAGCAAAATGCAAAGATGAAAGGGGAAGGTACACCCAACTAAATGCAGAGTTCCAGAGAACAGCAAGGAAAGACAAGAAGGCCTTCTTCAATGAACAATGCAAAGAAATAGAGGAAAACAACAGAAAGAGTAAGACTAGAGATCGCTTCAAGAAAATTGGAAATATCAAAGGAACATTTTGTCAAATGATGGGCACGATAAAGGACAGAAATAGTAAAGACCTAAATGAAGCAGAAGAGATCAGAAGAGATGAAAAGAATACACAGAAGAACTATATAAAAAAAGATTTTAATGATCTGGATAACCACGATGATGTAGTCTTTCACTTAAAGTCAGACATTCTGGAGTGTGAAGTCAAGTGGGCCTTAGAAAGCACTGCTGCCAATAAAGCTAGTGGAGGTGATGGGATCCTAAGGCATGATACTATTAAAGTGCTTCACTGAATATGTCAGCATATTTGGAAAACCCAGAAGTGACCACAGGACTGGAAAAGGTCAATCCCCATCCCAATTTCAAGAAAGGCAATACTAAAGAATGTTCAAACCACCAGACAATTTCACTCATCTCCCATGCTAGTTAGGTTATGCTCAAAAATTCAGCAAGCTAGGCTTCAGCATTACATGAACTGAGAATTTCCAGATGTTCAAGCTCGGTTTAGAAAAGGCAGAGGAACTAGAGATCAAATTGCCAACATTCTCTGGATCACAGAGAAAGTGAGGGAATTCCAGAAAAATATCTACCTCTGTTTCATTGACTACACTAAACCCTTTGACTGTGTGGATCATAATAAACTGGGGAAAGTTCTTAGAGAGATGTGAATACCAGACCATATTACCCATCTATTGAGAAACCTGTATGCAGGTCAAGAAGCAACAATTAGAATCTAGTATGGAAAAGCTGACTGGTTTAGGACTGAGAAAGGAGCACAACAAGGTTGTTTATTGTTACCTTGTTTATTTAATTTATACACAGAGCACATCCTGCAAAATGCTGGACTGGATGAATTACAAGCTGGAATCAAGATCACCAGGAGAAATATCAACAACCTCAGATATACGTATGATACCACTCTAATGGCAGAAAGTGAAGAGGAACTAATGAGTCTCTTGATGAGGGTGAAGGAGGAGAGTAAAAAAGCCAGCTTAAAATGCAATATTAAAATACACACACAAACAAAAACTAAAATCATGGCACTTCGCCCCATCACTTCAAGGCAAGTAGTAGGGGAAAAGATGGAAGCAGGGATATATTTCCTCTTCTTGGGCTCCAAAATCACTGCAGATGGGACTGTAGCCATGAAATTAGAAGGTCATTGATTTTTGGCAGGAAGAAGTGTGTTAAAAAGCAAAGACATCACTTTGCTGACAAAAAGGTCCATATAGTTAAGGCTCTGGTCTCTCCAGTAGTCATGTACAGATGTGAGAGCTGGATCATAAAGAAGGCAGAGCATTGAAGAATTCATGCTTTTGAGCTGTGGTGTTGGAGAAGACTCTTGAGAGTCCCCTGAACAGCAAGGAGATCCAACCAGTCCATATAAAAGAAATCAACCATGAATACTCTGTGGAAGGACTGATGCTGAAGCTCCAATACTTTGGCCACCTGATGTGAAGAAAACTTGACTCACTGAAAAAGACCCTGATGCTGGGAAAGACTGAAGACAGAAGAAGAAGAGGGTGACAGAGGATGAGATGGTTGGATGGCATCACAGATTCAAAGGATATGAACTTGGGAAAATTCCAGGAGATGGTGAGGGACAGGAAAGCCTGGCGTGTTGCAGTCCATGGGGCTGCGAAGAGTCGGACACAACTTGGTGGCCGAACAACAACAGGAATGTCAAAGTCACTCTCATGTTACACAGCACCCCAGGACAGCTGGCCTCAAAGTCAACACATATAAATGGACCATCTTCTATGGATATGCTATCTAGTATTGCTACTAAATTCTAATAAACCAAGGCATAAATGTTTATCTAATGAATACATATATGAATAAGTCTCCCAAGTAGTTTAAAAATCCTGATGTCACACAGATTTGTTTATATAGAAAGTTGTACCAGTAGTTATAATTAGAAAAACAATAAGTATTATATATAGATTTTTTTCATTAACTGTCACATAAATCCTAGAAACTAGGTACTAAATTAAGGTTATTTACACTTTAGAGATAGAAACTAAGGCTCAGAGAGGAATTTGGGGGTCCAAGTCTGGCTAATTCCAGATCCTGGTGTTTCTTCTCATGTAGAGCAATGAATCACTATTCATTATATGAATTAATTATATGAATTATATGAATCAGTATTCATATAATTGGGTGGGTCTCACAATCACCCTGATGCTGGGAAAGATTGAAGACAAAGAAAGAGGCATCAATGGTTGAGATGGTTAGACAGCATCACCAACTCAACGGGCAATAACATAAGCAAACTGTAGGAGATAGTTGGGCTTCCCAGGTGGGACAGTGGGAAAACATTGGCCTGCCAAAATAGGAGATGCAAATTTGATCCCTGGGGCAGGAAGATCCCCTGGAGGAGGAAATGGCAACCCACTCCAATACTCTTGACTGGAGAAGCCCATGGACAGAGGAGCCTGGCAGGCTACAGTCCATGGGGTCACAAAGAGTCAGACACGACTGAGCGACTAACCACTTTCACACTTTCATTACAATTACTACAGTCCCGCAGTTTTACTTATATTTTTATTTGTTTATTTTTATCCTTTTTGCCATTGTGGAAGTATAATTGATTTACGATGCTGTGCTGATTTCTGCTGTAGTGCAAAATGACTCAGTTCAGTCACTCAGTCATGTCTGACTATTTGCAACGCCATGGACTGTAGCACGCCAAGCTTCGCTGTCCATCAACAACTCCTGGAGCCTACCCAAACTCATGTCCATTGAGTCAGTGATGCCATTCCACCATCTCATCCTCTGTCGTCCCCTTCTCCTCCTGCCTTCAGTCTTCCCCAGCATCAGGGTCTTTTCCAATGAGTTGGTTCTTCATATCAGGTGGCCAAAGTATTGGAGTTTTAGCTACAGCATCAGTCCTTCCCATGAACATTCAGGACTGATGTCCTTTAGGACAGACTGGTTGGATCTCCTTGCAGTCCAAGGGACTCTCAAGAGTCTTCTCCAACACCACAGTTCAAAAACATCAGTTCTTCAATGGTCAACTTTCTTTTTAGTCCAGCTCTCATATCCACACATGACTACTGGAAAAACCATAGCTTTGACTAGGCAGATCTTTGTTGGTAAAGTAATGTCTCTGCTTTTTAATAAGCTGTCTAGGTTGGTCATAGCTTGTCTTCCAAGGAGGAAGCATCTTTTAATTGCATGGCTGCAGTCACCATCTGCAGTGATTTTGGAGTCCAAGAAAATAAAGGCTGTCACTGTTTCCATTGTTCCCCCATCTATTGGCCATTAAGTGATGGGACTGGATGCCATGATCTTAGTTTTCTGAGTGATGAGTTTTAAGCCAGCCTTTTCACTCTACTCTTTTACTTTCATCAAAAGGCTCTTTAGTTCTTCTTTGCCTTCTGCCATAAGGGAGGTGTCATCTGCATATGTGAAGTTACCGATATTTCTCCCAGCAGTCTTGATTCCAGCTTGTGCTTCATGCAGCCTGGCATTCCACATGATGTACTCTGCATATACGTTAAATAAGCAGGGTGACAAGCCTTGGCCTACTCCTTTCCCATTTTTGAAAATGATTCTGTGGAACTTACATACACTTTTTATATTATTTTCCTATTTTTTTAAAGAACAGACTACTTAAGTGTTGTCACCATAGTCACCAAGGAGCAACAGAGAGTCAGGAATTGAAGCAGAAATTAGAATAATTGTAATCTAATAATATACGCATATCAGTGTGTATCTGTGTGAATAACAGTCAACTGATATTTTCTTCTCATTTTCTGAAAGCTCAGAAGAAAAGTGATCTGGACAGATATCCCTTTATTATTAGTTAAATTACCTGAGTTTTAAAAGACTATGATTTCAGTTCACAGAAAACACAGTAAAAATTATATTCAGGAAGAAAGGTCATCTTTTATGTAGAGTTGATGAAATGTTTTATATTCAATTCTTTCTTTGTTAGACAGGCAATTTCAATTTCAGAAATTAAATCTGCAGGTGATGCCAAATATCCCATTGGGTACATGGTGAACAATATTCCTATAATCCTGGAAGTAAACTAAGATCAGCATAGACATAATGAGCAAGGTTTTAGCTANCAGGCAATTTCAATTTCAGAAATTAAATCTGCAGGTGATGCCAAATATCCCATTGGGTACATGGTGAACAATATTCCTATAATCCTGGAAGTAAACTAAGATCAGCATAGACATAATGAGCAAGGTTTTAGCTAGTATTACAAAACTACCTTTATCTGATTCTTTGTTCTTTTAACAGGGGTGCTGCCCTTAAACTCCTGAAATTTGCAGTCGAGACAAGAGTGTGCAAATCAATAGACACATAATTCATCCCAGGCAGTATGTTTGGGAGGTGACCTTTCCAGCTGAGAAGGAAGAAAGCTCTCACAAATGTGTAGATGAAAGGAAAACTATCAGAGTGTCAAGAGGGGGTCAGAGGACACAGCTGCCAGCTCAGCCAGGGTGAAACTGAGCTTGTCAGGTACTAATGGAGCTTCACGAGGCATCAGAAAGTGACCAGTAGCTTTGACTGCTGCCTTATCCACATAGCTCATGAACTGCAGGCTAGAATATCCCTGTCGGTCTACTTGGCAGGGAGGACCCAAAGCTTCCGATGCAGGAACGTGTAAACAAGAGGTGCTTAGCTCTTCCTGGTCTGCCTCTGACTCAGGAAGGGCATTGTCATGATTCAGAAACACCTATCCTAGCACATCATAGGGACACAGCACTAAGAGAAGAATGAATCAGCCAATAAAAAGAAGAGGAGAAAAGACAGATGGAGACCGAAAGAGAGAGAGGAGAGGGAGGAGAGAAAGAAAGAAAAGTGAGCAAGTAGAAGCAAGGGCAGGAAGTAGAGGATGGAGGGTGGGAAGGGGTGAGGGAGCCACTGACAAGGAAAAACGGCAGGGAACTCACATTCTCTCCTTCTGAGAGGATCAATCAGAATGATATATTCTGAAAACAAGTATTTGTTTTATACCTTCTTCTATTCCTATAACCCACTGTGCATTGCACACAGGTGTGCTATATCTCAGCACTGTCCTCCTCTTTGCAACCCTGTGGATTGTAGCCCACCAGGCTCCTCTGTCCACGGGATTCTCCAGACAAGAACACTGGAGTGGGTAGCCATTCCCTTCTCCAAGGGATCTTCCCAACCCAGGGATCAAACCTGCGTCTCCTTTATCCCTTGCATTGGCACGTGGATTCTTTGCTTCTGAGCCACCAGGGGTTATATAATTCACTGTAGTATGTTAAACTGTAGACCCCCCAAAATATGTCCACTTTTTAACCTCCTGAACTTGTGAGTATGGCCTTATAGGGAAAGCATTTGGATGGTGTCTACCTAACAACTGGAGTTAAGACTCTCGAGATGAGGTCATCCTGGATTATCTGTGTTGGCCCTGAAACTCAGGACAAGTATCCTCAACAGAGACACACAGAGCAGACACCCACAGGGAGAAGGGCCATGGAGAAGACTGTGTGGAGATGGAGACAGAGGCTGAAGTGATGCAGGGACTGAAGTGATGTGGCCACAAGTCAAGCGATGCTTGCAGCCACCAGAAGCTGGAAAGGCAAGAAAAGATCGTCTTCCAGAGCCTTCAGAGGAGGATTTGACCCTGTCAACACCTTAATTTTGGACATCTAGCCTCCAGAATTATAATAGAATGAATTTCTCTTATTTTAACCAACAAGTTTGTGGTCACTTGTTTTGGCAACCCCAGGAAATGAATGCGACCATCTGTTGCTTTTCAGTTACCCAGTCATGTCAGACTCCTCGCGAACCCGTGGACTGCAGCACGGAAGGCCGCCCTGTCCCTCACCATCTCCCAGAGTTTGGCCAAGTTCATGTCTTTTGCACCAGTGATGCCATCCAGCCATCTCATCCTCTGACTCCCTCTTCGTCTTTCCTCAATCTTTCCCAGCATCAGGGACTTTTCCAATGAGTCAGCTGTTCGCATCAGATGACCGAAATACTGAAGCTTCAGCTTCAGTATCAGTCCTTCCAGCGAGTATTCAGGGTTGACTTCCCTTAAGATTGACTGGTTTGATCTCCTTGCTGTCCAAGAGACTCTCAGGAGTCTTCTCCAGCACCACAGTTCGAAGGCATTGATTGTTTGGTGTTCTGTCTTCTTTATGGTCCAGCTCTCAAGTGGTCATATATGGTCATATGTGACCGCTAGAAAGATCTTAGCCTTGACTATATGGACATTTGTCGTCAGAATACAACCATAACAAGTCAAAAACCCCATCTATCATTCCTTCCAACTTCTCTTTCATCTGAATAACATCATTTGTTTCCCAAATATGATACACTGAGGGCTTGCGGAATATATTTAACTTGTTCAGTTCAGTTCAGTCGCTCAGTCGTGTCCGACTCTTTGCAACCCCATGAAACGCAGCATGCCTAGACATGTCCTTTCTATTTTGCCTCAGAATATTTTAAAAGCCAACTAGAGAATCAGGAGAGTTATTTTTAAGTCCAGATTTCTAGCTTTCCTTGTAAAGACAGACAGTCTGGGAACATAGATCCCATTCCTACAGTGGCAGCTGTCAGCAAGTGGTGAAGAACATCTATACCTTCAGGTGGCCTGAGCTCTTCAGCTCACAGCATCTGTTCCCCCATAACTACCACCTCTAATGGTGTCTACCTGAGTCTCTTTTATCAGCGGTAGGATGGGTGTGGTTTGGTAGACACTGAGCTTCTCACCATCTCTAACACACACTGGCTGAAACTTCAGCAATATACAAACTCCACTGAAGTTAGAAACATTATCTCAAGAACACAGCCTTGAAAAAGCTACTATAAAGTAAGGAAAGCTGGAAAAGCATCAGGATATAAAAACTGAGAGATTATTTATTTCCATATACACAAAGAAAATCACTAACAAGATGTGTCAGAGACAACCGCCACTAAAATAGCTACCAAAAAATCACCTATCCAAGAATAAGTGTATCTCTTCATTAATTAGGTTGACTTTTGTCTTTCATTAGAATTTTAAAATTCCCCTTATGTCTACTCCCTTGAAGCTTATTTGTAAGTTTTCTGTGATCTTAATAGAAAAGATTAACATTTACTTTTTCTAGAGCTAGATAAGCTGCTTTTAGCATTCATATGGAGAAAACATAAAAACCAAGAGAACTCTGAAAAAGAAGAGCAAGTGTGCATGAGTGTTTGGGGAAGCTGATGAATGGAGGTGAAGTAGAGGAAGACAAAGCCTACCGGTTATGATATTGTAACAGCAGATTATAAATGTCCAGGAAGAAAAATAATAAATTTGATACAAGACCAAGGAGGTCAATGGACTGTTGGAATAAAACAGAAAGTTCAGAAATAGACCCAGTTGCATATGAAAATTTCCTATAATAAAAAATAAAGGTAGTAATTCAAATCATCACAGACAGAGTAAACTTTGAATAATAATCTAACAAACATCAACCTGTAGGATATCCGTTGGTTTACAAACTTGGGAGCTCCCTGGGTGAAACTGGAAACTGGCCCCTGTATACAGAGAACAAGGAGACCAAAGAAAGAGACAGAGCTCTTCTGCTGGGTGGGTGGCAGCTTTAATAAGCCAAGGAACTTACAGACGAGGCTAAGCTTGGGTGTTCACCTGCCAGAATCTTAAAAGTTGAGAGACAGGCCTTTATACCATTCAGTGGTCTCAATTATGCCTTTCCTTCTCAAGTCTGCTTCCTGGAAAATGGCTCCCACTGTGGGAATAGTAGGTCTAGCCTGAAGGTCAATCGAAGGTCAAATCCTCCAAGTAACCTCCTCCAACATAAATGTATAAGGATTACATTGGTCCCCAGTCTGACATTTAACACTGCATGAATCATAAGAAATATGGGAAGCGGTGCACGGATGTAACCATGGTCAGTGAAAGTGGAGTTTCCAGTCTTCAAAAGAGGGGGACTTTTGCACAGTTGTATAAACTGGGGATCCTTCGCCCTTGGTTTGAGGTCACCTGCTGCGGGATGTCTGTAGTGGGTTTCCGTACATGTGGTGTGCTCTCGGATACTCTCTGCACTCGCCCTGCCAGTATTTGGGCAGTGCTATGGGCAGACAGCCCTTTGTCCTCTTCTCCCAGAAGCTCGAAGTTTCTGGCAGACAAAAGACTGTGCCCTGCTTATCTCTGCCTCCCTGATTCAAGTTTTTGTAAACATTTACTGAAGTAAATTGAAGTTGGAGACATGTAAATCAGTTTGGCAAGAAAATCATTACTGATCTATTGGGACAAATTTAGACTCTCAGCAGCGCCCACAAATTTGCCGGCTGTATCTACTGATGAGAGTGGTAGAAACCAGCTATTATTTTTGAGAAAACAAATAAGAATTATTGCAATGAAATTATTCCACAAAGAACACAAATCCCATGGGGAGCATTTATGGATGAGGTGGAGGGAATAATGTTTGCAATATTATCTCACAAAATGCCTCCAAAGGGCTGTTGCATACTATCTAATGAGAGAATGCCTGCCATCTTTCATTCCTTTAAACTGCCTGGCAAACAGAAGGGCAATTTATGTAATCTTTATATAATTTTATATATACTTATATGAGAAAAAATATGAGTATAAACAGCACATGTTAAATTGACATTTTAATAGTTAAAATGATTAAAAGCAGATTCTGGAACTAGAATTGTGTGCTCTCGGATACTCTCTGCACTCGCCCTGCCAGTATTTGGGCAGTGCTATGGGCAGACAGCCCTTTGTCCTCTTCTCCCAGAAGCTCGAAGTTTCTGGCAGACAAAAGACTGTGCCCTGCTTATCTCTGCCTCCCTGATTCAAGTTTTTGTAAACATTTACTGAAGTAAATTGAAGTTGGAGACATGTAAATCAGTTTGGCAAGAAAATCATTACTGATCTATTGGGACAAATTTAGACTCTCAGCAGCGCCCACAAATTTGCCGGCTGTATCTACTGATGAGAGTGGTAGAAACCAGCTATTATTTTTGAGAAAACAAATAAGAATTATTGCAATGAAATTATTCCACAAAGAACACAAATCCCATGGGGAGCATTTATGGATGAGGTGGAGGGAATAATGTTTGCAATATTATCTCACAAAATGCCTCCAAAGGGCTGTTGCATACTATCTAATGAGAGAATGCCTGCCATCTTTCATTCCTTTAAACTGCCTGGCAAACAGAAGGGCAATTTATGTAATCTTTATATAATTTTATATATACTTATATGAGAAAAGATATGAGTATAAACAGCACATGTTAAATTGACATTTTAATAGTTAAAATGATTAAAAGCAGATTCTGGAACTAGAATTTTAGGGTTCAGTTCCTGACTTTGTTACTTGCTAGCTAGATGACCTTGAGCAAGTAACTTAATCAGTCTGTCTCTCCATCTATAAAATGGATAATGGTGGCACCTACTTCACAGGATTGATGGCAGGCTTCCACGTGGGGATATATACAGTGTTTACAACAAATTCACATTCATGGTGCAGAGAAAGAGTATAAATGTTAACTAAGTTAATAGAAAATTAACACACATATGCACACAGAAAAGGTGGTAATGAACAAGAAGAGGGAAATTAGAAAAAGTAAAATTAAACTCTAGGGACTATGCATGATATACTCAATTATCATGCATAGACCTGGCTTTGAAATCACATAGACCTGAGTTTGAATCCTGGCTCTGCCAAATAAGTTATTTTCTTTAACTTATCTTATACTAATTTAATCACTCAGGTTTCTATTACTTGTTCTTTGTTGCTGAATTCTATATTTGTTCACGTAGTTATTTTTTCTTTCATTCATTCATTCCAGAAAAGACTTCCATTGACACTTGCATTTTCTCATGTATAACATGAGGATGGTAGTACTTTTCTTACAGATAGATGTGAAGATTAAAAATATTAAGTCAAAAACCACTATAATCTTAAAGTTGCAGAGTAAATGATGGTTCATTTTCTCTTGTTAATGTGTACAGTTTTTTTTTTAAATTGTAGTTGGTTACATTGTGTTAATTTCAGGTGTACAGCAAAATGAATTAATTATGTAATTTTTTTAGATTTCTTTACATTGTAGGTTACAAATGATTGAATACAGTCCCCTGTGCTACATGGTAGGTCATTGTTGCTTATCTATTTTCTGTATAGTAGTGTTTATCTGTTATTCCCAAACTCCTAATTTGCCCTCCTTCCCCTTTTCTTTCCCCTTTGGCAACTACACATTTGTTTTTTCTAAGTCTGCAGTTTTAGTATCGGTTATAAACACTAGAAAGTAAAATCCCTCATTGTTCTCCTATGCCATGTACAGTCATGTCAACTTCAAACCATGAGCATCTGTTGCTTTGGGGGAAGCTCAGGGTGCACAGGTCAGTAGAGATGAAAGGTGCAAGGCCATCCCTTTAGCAGCTCCTTTAGGAAGTAAGAGTTGAAGAGGCCAGCTCCAGGAGGCCACAGGCTGCACTGTGTGGACTGGGTGGTGAGTCAGGGCATGTTAGAAGATCCCTGCTCTTCTTTCTGCTACCCAACTCATACTATGAAGCTCAACTTGAAACCCTAACTTCATTGTTTCAATATTCTGTACAGAACCCTGGTGAAGAACCTGACTCAGAAGCACCAGTCACTAAGATTACAGCATTACTCTTTGGTTTGGCTGTTTATTATCATTGCTGTAATTTCTTGCCTTCCTCCCATTCTATCTGCATCTTCCCCTTCCTACATCCATACTATTTTATTTTCAAGATGTCTCAAATTTCCATATTTTTCTTTCTTCCCCAGTAACAATGAATATCAGAGCTGTGACACTACATTTGAGCAATCTTGACTGCATCAACCTTTACCATGACAGATACTGATACTACTTATCAAAAGTCATAAAAAAGGTGCCAACTCTTTGCTCTATCAATTTTACTTCAAGATACATATGCTCATAGAAGTAGAACATGCATTTGCTTTTTCAGAAAAAAATGTGTCAATTGCTAGGTGATATTATGAAATTTTTAATTTTTTTCAGATGTGATACATAGCATGGTGATTATAGTGTTCTTATCAATTAGAAATGCATTCTGAAATATTTTAGATAAGACGACATAATGTCTGAAATTCAATCTGGTAAGAAGACATAATGTCTGAAATTCAAATTCAATTGTCCCTTCACAGGAAAAGTTCAGAGGGGACAGTTATACTTGATTTACAGGATACTGATGGCATTTAAAACTTGGTTATCAGTTCATGGGAGGTTATTTACACAATTTTCTATACTTTTATGTATGTTTGATAAATTCTGTAATAGAATATTTTAAAATTGCTATGAAAATGAAGATTTTTTTTTTCTGCTTTATTTTATTTTTTTTAGAGCTTCCATTTTACTTTATTTTACTTTACAGTACTCTATTGGTTTTGGCATACATTGACATGAATCTGCCACGGGTGTACATGAACTCCCAAACATGAACCCCCCTCCCACCTCCCACCATACATCATCCCTCCGGATCATCCCCAAACACCAGCCCCAAGCATCCTGCATCCTGCACTGAACACAGACTGGTGATTCATTTCTTACATGATAGTATACATATTTCAATGCTATTCTCCCAAATCATCTCACCCTCTCCCTCTCCCTCTCCCTCTCCCTCTCTTTCTCCCTCTCCCTCTCCCTCTGAGTCCAAAAGTCCACTCTACACATCTATGTCTCTTTTGCTGTCTTGCATACAGGGTCCTCATTACCATCTTTCTAAATTCCATATATATGTGTTAGTATACTGTATTGGTGTTTTTCTTTCTGGCTTACTTC
>SJYX01000369.1:195281-250605 GCA_006410675.1 Oreotragus oreotragus
GAAGAATCGATGCTTTTGAACTGTGGTGTTGGAGAAGACTCTTGAGAGTCCCTTGGACTGCAAGGAGATCCAACCAGTCCATTCTGAAGGAGATCAACCCTGGGATTTCTTTGGAAGGACTGATGCTAAAGCTGAAACTCCAGTACTTTGGCCACCTCATGCGAAGAATTGACTCATTGGAAAAGACTCTGATGCTGGGAGGGATTGGGGGCAGGAGGAGAAGGGGACGACCGAGGATGAGATGGCTGGATGGCATCACGGACTCGATGGACGTGAGTCTGAGTGAACTCCGGGAGATGGTGATGGACAGGGAGGCCTGGTGTGCTGCGATTCATGGGGTCGCAAAGAGTCGGACACGACTGAGCGACTGAACTGAACTTGCATTTTTAAAAGGTGTCTTTAATTTCCTTCTTTACTCCTGAGGGGAAATGTGAGCACTGAATATTAGCGTGAGGTTTTACAGACGAAACAGTTTCTATTTAAAGGAAGTTTACAAAGGAAGGTTAAACATTGTCTTTTAAAGTAAAAGTTGAAGTATTAGTTGAATGCATTATTAAAATATATTTGTAAGATATTTGATTTCTGTAGTAAATTCCTTTCCGATGCTTACTGGAAAAAAGGAGAAGGAAAGGGAAGGGCAATTAAAAGCTTTGATCGGGCAAAGGTGATACCCTCCTAAATGATCGCTTATATTCCAAAAGGCAGTGAGAGTTTAGCTGTCTGATGGCTGTGCAAACACCTGCACCATCCATCTAGGTAGCCACCCAACAGCTGTGGCTATTGGTGGTTGAGCAATAATAACATGGCTAGAGAAGCTTAGGTGTGCTGTAAATAGAAAGTACATTCAAGATTCTGAATACTTAGTTTGAGTATATGTTAAGCTGATCCTATTTTGATATAGATGGGTTAAACAAAATGACTTACTAGAGACAATTTATTTTTTACTTTTCTAAATGCTATAAAATTACATACATACTTATATTATATTTTTACTGGACAGCACTGGTAGAGAGAAAATTAAATATTCTAAAACTTCATAGTTCTTTTCCCATTCATATATTTCATTATATTCCTCAAATGAATATAAATGTATTATTATTTTTTGGTCTGTAATGTCATAGAAGTTCATTTTTATACTTACAGCAAGGTCTAGGTAGTTAACTGATTCCTAGTAAAAATTCTTTATATGCCTAGGTATAATAAAGAAACTCCACAAAGCTAAAGAGAGGCTAGGGAAATTATAGTTCCACTTAAAAAGGTAAACATTAAGGTTAATTAAAATAAATCTTGAGGTAGATTTCTCTATTCCCACTGTGGTATGGGTCTGCTTATGTCTATTTCATTGGGCTAATTTTGGATGACTTAAACGCAGGTCTGTTTCTGTTTGAATATCTTTGCCTTCCAATGTAGTGAAGAAAGCCAAAAGATTCATTAAATAGTCTCTGGGGAAATCAATGACATTTCACACTGAAGTGCTTCTTGATGGTTTATCTCAAATCTGTGTACTAAACAGCAAACTTTGTTGGATTTCGAAACATTTTATTTCACAGGTAAATACTACTCTACAATAATTCAGTAGGAAAGAAAGTGTATAAACAGTGAGTAAATTTGTATCATTTTTTGTATGGTTATGTACACAAGGTGTTATTTTTTAATAGCATGGAAGCGGCTTAAAAGCTCATTTTTCACTTTTCCCTATGTGGATCATAAAGTTTATAGTTTCGACTCCTCCCCACACCATCATCCTGTCCATTCCTATTTTTCCTCTGTCCTCTTCACTACCACAGTTCTGCAAACCAACCAAAGAAGCAGATGGAAAAAGAAACACAGCCACCTATTCATCAGTTTGAGCAACTCTTAGGTGTCCAGAACTGTGCCACAAGTTGCAGGCACATCTAGCTTTTTGTATATATCTAAATGAATCACTTTAAATTATTTTTCATGGAAAATCACAAAGAAAAAGGGGATATGATATCTGCTTTAGGACTGATGCCTTGATAACCAATAGCTTCATGCTGAAATTTGGGGCACAATTGTCCTTGACATTGTATTTGGGTTGTTCTGATATTCAAGACCAGAACAAAGCAAGAGAAGAGCAGAACAGAAATCAGTGCAAACATATCACCAACTCAGCAGGGATAAAAGTCCCAGTTAAGTTCCTTTCCTTGAGACATGGTCTGTGTGTCGTAAGGGCAGGGCTTCAGTGTGTGGAATGAATAGTAGGTGAGCTCTCCAAAGTCTTAGAGTATGCCTTATAGTTTGGTTACTTAGACTTAAAGAATCCTGAAAGTGACAAAGTGACGATGTTATTTGCTCAGTCGTGTCTGACTCTGTGTGACCCCATGTCCTGTAGCCTGCCACGTTCTTCTGTCCGTGGAATTCTCTAGGCAACAATACTGGAGTAGGTAGCTATTACCTTCTCCAGGGGATCTTCCCAACTCAGGGATGGAACTCGCGTCTCCTGCATTGCAGGCGGATTCTTTACCGCCTTCAAAGTCTGATTCCTTCACATAAATGAGAGGGAAGTCTTGCCAGCCTTCATCTAATGTTATTTTAAGCTGCCCACTTCTAGAAGCCATGGTGGCTCAGATGGTGAAGAATCTGCCTGCAATGCAGGAGACCTAAGCTCCAATCCCTGGGTTGGGAAGATCCCCTGGAAAAGGGCATGGCAACCCACTCCAGCATCCTTGCCTGGATAATCCCATGGACAGAGGAGCCGGGTGGGCTGCAGTTCATGGGGTCGCAGAGTCGGACACAACTGAGCGGCTAACACAACAACAACACAACTAAAGAACTAAAGAAATGTGGACAAATATCCATTCTTAGACCAACTTATTCTCTGCTATTCTGCTCTTGCTTTTGGTTCCCCTTTTTTATTCAAGAAACTTTTGAGTGTCTTCTATGTGACAGTTATTATTCACAGTGAACTCAAACATTAGGGAACAAGACAGATGAAACTTTTTGCCTCATATAGTTTACATTCTTCTTAACGATCCCCAAACAGGTTTTGTTGCTTGTAATAAATTCTGAAGGTTGGATGAGGGATAAGAAAAGTTCAAGAGTAAGGCAAAGGATCACACCACCACTGCCCTCTGCACCACAACCAGTAGCTTCTCTACCACAACGAAAGAAGAAAAGGAAAGAAGAGACAGACAGATTAGAAAGAAAGATACAAACTTATCATACTTTGCATGCAAATACCTTCATACATTGAAATCCACGGCAATCTAGAGGTAATAAGAGTTCACAAGAGTGCTTGGTAAATATGAACAAGTTGAAGTTAACAACTTTTATTCATATCAGTAAGAACAAGGTAGAAATCTCAATAAAGATCCCATTTTAAACAACAAAAGAAACTGTGAGTAACCCGGTTGTGGGGGCAGGGGGGAGTACTTTAGAAAAAGAGAGAGATGAAGGAAAATTATGGAAAGTTTCACAAAACACTATTGCACATACACAAAGCTCTATGGTATCTGATCACAGTGGTCTCTTCTGAGCTCCACTTATTATAAGGTCTCAACTGTATTATGTCAAATGTTCCTCTAACTCTGAAATTATTCTATTATTTCAATATGAATAGAATACAATAAAAATCACAGTAGTACTGAATATTTGTGTTAATAAGATCCTACTCTTCTAGGCATTATGCTAAACATTTTCTCCGCAGTATCACATTAATCCTCATGACAAAGACACACTCTAGTCATGCTTACTGGTTCCACCTTATGGGTGAGAACACTGAGGCCTAAAGAAATCAGGTGATTTCAAGTAATTAAGTACAGTCAGACTCTTTGGAAATACTGTTTCACAGAACCAACTGATTTATCATTTGTTTTTCTTCTATCTAGAGATTTTGTCTTGGTTTATACTTATGCCCCTTTGTATGATTAATTTATGCTTGCCTCCCCAATGGACTATAATCTCCAAGAACAGAGACCTAGGCTAATTTTGTTCACCACTGAAACCCCACTGTTTATACACTATGTAGGACTTAGCTATCACTCAGTAAATACTGGCAAAATAAATTAATGAATAGGTAAGAGAAGGAATGAATTAGGAGTGAGTCTGTCCAAATTTGCAAAGCTTTTGAGTAGGAAAGCCTGGATCCCTATCCAGGTCTACTTGATCGCAGGGCCACAGACACTGCAGATGAAACAACAAAACACATATATACATTTAAAAATATATAATATTTTAAGAGTAATGAGCTTGAGCATTAAAAAGAAATACACTAAATAACAGAATGAAACTGGGGAAGGAGACAGATGGAATACAGAAACGTATGAGAGGCAAGTGAAATTGGCTCTGCATTTCCACTGGCCAGAGCTGAGAGGGGAAAATGAATCCCGCTTCCAAATCTGAGTTTTTCTGTCACCTTACCCTTCCTCAATTATAACCTGCCATTTTTGAACACCTTATCTTATGACCCCAAAACACACAGCCTTCCTTTCATATTCTTCGCCTTAACACATCTCTTTTCACAGAAATTTTCAGTGTTACAATGGAAAAATATCAGTTTCCCAAAGGCTATACACTGCGAAGAGGAAGAAAACAGAAGGAGCAGAAACCTACCTGGCTGAGCAGTTCCGATGGGATGTAGGGAAATTCTGACCCCTGGGACTGAACCTTCAAGGGCTAGAACAGTGTGGAGGGCACACTTATTTAGTTGCATTCCCCTCCACTATCTTCAAGTTGAATTAGCATGGTCAAAACTGAGCAGAACTTGAAAGAGTGAATGTTACCACCTGAATAGGCTAGAAGGGGCCAGGGGTCCTTTGTACTTATCTTGGTACAACATCTCAGACCCAGACAGTTAATAATTCACGGACTTACCCAGTAGATGTTTATACTATCAGTGTGGGATGGATTTTAAGCCAGAGAAAAAGGAATAGAGACATCAAGAGAGAATAAATGTGCAGGGCATCAACCTGAAGGTGTACGAATTCATTCTCCACTAGGGTATTCATCCATCAATATTTCAACTCTAGTCGATGCCTATGTGATACAGAATATCTTCTGAATAGAATATAACATGTTCTGAACAGAATATAATATGCATGATACAAATTCTCTCTTTTCCTTTTGTTACTGATCTCCTAGCCTCAAGAGCACAGATCTTCCACAGCAGGATGTTAAGACTGTGTCCAAAGTAGATCATTCAAAGCACTGCCTGCATTCATGTGGAACACATCTAACACGCCTCTGAACAATACCCTATTTCTCTCAAAGTGCAACCCACATTCATCTTTTTACCTGTGAATATGAACTCTCACATTTCAAGCCATGCCAGCCTTCCCTGTTTGTTGCTCAAGTTTCGTTCACTAGTTTTGAAATCTCATTTAGAGCTGGTGTGGAACCAAAGTTAGCTGCAAGCTAACTTTGCACTGCTTTCTCTCACTGTGCAAAAACTAAGGGGAGAAGAAGCCTTAGAGAGCTGGAGACCCAGGGAGATGACAGAAGGGGAGGCAGCAGTGTGTGAGGCTGTACTGAGGAAACAGATGAGGAAGACTCTGTATCAGCCTCTCTGGAAACACCGAATTCCATACAGCTAAGGATGCAGAGAGCCAGAAAGGGCCAAGTGGGAGATGCCGAACTAAAGAGCATAGATGTTTCTGCAAATAAAAAACTGTATTATTTAGTTAACTAAGTGGAAACTTCTGATGTCGTTGAGACTCGAAATGCAAGATTTCTGTATTTCATGAATACAATTAGTGTTCAGCATTTTTAACTCTCCTTATAAAAGTTCTTGTTATGTAATTATTTCTGTTTGGTCTTTTCCAGTAGCTGCTAGAATATTTGGACCATGTCTTGCATCAAAAGACCTAGTTCACAACTTGCAAGGGATAGAAACACACAAACGTGGCAAGGATTCCAACATCTGAAGTTCCTTTAATGTTTTTCAGTCCTAACACGTTACAGTTTTAATGTTTATTTCTGCGGCTCCAGGTAGTACAAGCAAGAACTAGTTTCTTCTGGCTCCCCTTCCCTCCTCCTTCTCCCTGCCTGCTCCTTCTTCCCCACACCACTCCCACCCTTCTTATCACTGCTACCCCTTGAGTGCCAGGCATTGTCTTAATGAAACAGGAGGTGGATGGGCTTCCTCAGGGTAAAGTGATTGGAGATCCATTCTGTTTGGACTGAAACTCCAAGAATAGCAGGATGGTTAAGGGAAGAGGCTAGGTCTTGCCCAGACCACATATTTCTCATTCTCAAAGTCATGAGACCTAGCAACCATACATGCACAGAAAAGCTCCCTGGAGGTCGAAGGGGTAGCAATGTCCAGGGATGGTTTACCCATATGCCTTCGCACTAGAATCCAACTTGGCTAAGAGCTCTGGGCACACATACGGGAGGATCCTGAGGTATACCAAATGTGGACTGTGAATCAGGCAAATCAAAATAATTGGTCAAAGCATACACAGAAGAAATGCCCCATAAACGTAAATCAAACTGCTGTGAGGGAGTGACTCAGCGACTCTGAGTCTGCCCGGGTGTGTCTAGCCATACATGGTATACTCTTTCTTTCTCCTCTTAAAAATACTTTACTTGTTTCACCATGATCCATCTTTGCAGAAATTCTTTTCTGCAAAGGCAAAGCACCAGGGCCCTTGTCACTGAGCGCTAGTCTAGTGGCTGGAATCCGGTGCTTCCACCGCCATGACCAGACCTCAATCCCTGGCTGGAAACTCAAGCCCCACTTTAAGCTGTTGCAGCCCAAGGCCACCAGGGATCACAAAGTGCTTTATACAAACTTGCTGCTGCTGCTACTGCTAAGTTGCTTCAGTTGTGACCGACTCTGTGCGACCCCATAGATGGCAGCCCACCAGGCTCTGCCGTCCCTGGGATTCTCCAGGCAAGAACACTGGAGTGGGTTGCCATTTCCTTCTCCAATGCATGAAAGTGAAAAGTGAAAGAGAAGTCGGTCAGTCGTGTCTGACTCTTCGTGACCCCATGGACTGCAGCCCACCAGGCTCCTCTGTCCGTGGGGTTTTCCAGGCAAGAAGACTGGAGTGGGGTGCCAAACTTGATCTCACGCAATTCTAATAACATTTTACAAATGAGGAAATTCAGGTTCAGAGAAACAAAGTCAACTGCCCCGATTTAGACAGTCAGTGTGTTGAGAAGCTTCAGGCTCAAACTCAGGTTTTGTAGGCGTCACAGGCTGTGCTCCACACCCTGTGGCCAGGCCGCCATGCACACGGACTACTTGCCTTGAACTTCTGCTTGAGGGTCAGTAGTAGGGACCAGGTTAGAAAAACCTCAGAGTCCTCCCCCTCCCGGCCAGGCAAACAGGAAGACACTGCCGCGGGTCAGCAGGATCTGCGTAGCACATTTGCCAGAGGAAAGAAGGAATGTGGCATACCTGGCTTCTTTGCATTTTCAAATGGATCATTTGCCCTTCTGCTAAAATATATTTGGGTTAACTTATTCTAGAGCAGCGTTTTCCAACTGGGAGGCATTTGTCCTACCAGGAGGCATTTGGCAAAAACTAGAGTAGGAAATTGGAGAAGGAAATGGAAACCCATTCCAGTAATTTTGCCTGGAGAATCCCATGGGCAAAGGAACCTGGCAGGGTACAGCCCATGGGGTCGCAGGAGTCGGACAAGACTTAGTGACTAAACCAACCAGAGAAGGAAATGGCAACCCACTTCAATATTGCCAGTCCCACTTCAGTATTCTTGCCTGAAAAAGCCCACGGACAAAGGAACCTGGTGAGCTACAGTCCATGGATCTCAAAGATCCCGACATGACTGGGCACACAAGCAAAGGAGACACTTTTAGCTGTCACACATGGGGTGGGCTTGCCCATCTAGTGACTTAGAAGCCAGGGATGCTACCAAACATCCATCCCACACTGCACAGACCACCTCCACATCAAAAAATTATCTTGCCCCAAATGGCAATATTTCTGAGGTTAAGAACTAGTGCTTTAGTATCTATGCATTAACCATGAATTATCTGAAAAGGAAATAAAGAAAATGATTCCATTTGCAGTGGCATCAAAAACAATAAAATACTCAGGGATAAATGTAACAACAGAAGTAAAAGACCTCTCCAGATAGTTCCTGGTTACAGCTCAGACGGTAAAAAAAAACAACCTGCCTGTGATGCGGGAGACTCTAGTTTGATCCCTCAGTCAGGAAGATCCCCTGGAGAAGGCAAAGCAACCCACTCCAGTGTTCTTCCCTGGAGAATTCCATGGACAGAAGGGCCTGGCAGGACACAGTCCAAAGGTCAGAAAGAGTCAGACATGACTGAGTGCAAACACATAATCAAAACAGTATGGTACCAGCATAAAAACAAACTCACAGAGATCAATGAGACATTACCGAGATGCTTGAAATAAATCCATGCAATATTAATATATGACCAGAGGAGTCAAGAAGATATAATGGAGAAAAGATAGCATCTTTAATAAATGATACCAGAAAAAATGAATTCTCACAAGAATGAAACAAAAGACTTAAATGTGAGACCAGAAACCATAACACTACTAGAAAGACAAAACATCTCCTTGACATGGATCTTTGGTAATTATTTTCTGGATATGACACCTAAAGCACAAGCTTAAGACAGACTACATCAAACTAAAAAGCTTCTACATGGAAAATAAATGATAAATAAAATGACAAAAAGACAACCTATCAAATGGGAAGATATAACTGCAAATCGTACATTCAATAAGAGGTCAATATCTAAAATATATAAAGAACTCACTACTGAATAGTAAAAAACAAGCCAATTAAAAATGAGCAAAGAAACTAAATAGATGTTTATCCAAGGAACAAGATGCTTAACATCACTAATCATAAGGTAAATGCAAAGCAAAACCACAATGAGATAAGATATTATTTCATTCTTATTATTATAGAATACCAAAACGTTTACTCCTTGGAACAAAATTTATGACCAACCTAGATAGCATATTCAAAAGCAGAGACATTACTTTGCCAACAAAGGTCCGTCTAGTCAAGGCTATGGTTTTTCCTGTGGTCATGTATGGATGTGAGAGTTGGACTGTGAAGAAAGCTGAGCACTGAAGAAGTGATGCTTTTGAACTGTGGTGT
Organism: Oreotragus oreotragus; assembly: GCA_006410675.1. Lineage (NCBI taxonomy): Eukaryota > Metazoa > Chordata > Mammalia > Artiodactyla > Bovidae > Oreotragus > Oreotragus oreotragus. The sequence continues at coordinate 204,350 of SJYX01000369.1, forward strand.
TAGAGAAGACTCTTGAGAGTCCCTTGGACCACAAGGAGATCCAACCAGTCCATTCTGAAGGAGATCAGCCCTGGGATTTCTTTGGAGGGAATGATGTTGAAGCTGAAACTCCAGTACTTTGGCCACCTCGTGGGAAGAGTTAACTCATTGGAAAAGAATGTGATGCTGGGAGGGATCAGGGGCTGGAGAAGAAGGGGACGACAGAGGATGAGATGGCTGGATGGCATCACTGACTCGATGGATGTGAGTCTGAGTGAACTCCGGGAGTTGGTGATGGACAGGGAGGCCTGGCATGCTGCGATTCATGGGGTCGCAGAGAGTCAGACACGACTGAGCGACTGAACTGATCATCAGAAAGACAAGAGATAAGAGATGCTGGAAAAGATGTAGAGATACGGGAACCCTTATGCGGTGCTGGTGGTTTTTTGAGGTGATACAACCACAAGGAAGAACAATATGAAGATTCCTCAAAACATTAAAACTACACCACCATCAGTTTGGTTCAGTTCAGTCTCTCACTCATGTCCCACTCTTTGGGACCCCATGGACTGCAGCATGCCAGGCTTCCCTGTCCGTCACCAATTCCTGGAGCTTGCTCAAACTCATGTCCATTGAGTCCGTGATGTCATGTAACCATCTCATCCTCTGTTGCCCCCTTCTCCTCCCACCTTCAATCTTTCCAAGCATCAGGGTCTTTTCCAATGAGTCAGTTCTTCACATCAGGTGGCCAAAGTATTGGAGCTTCAGCTTCAGCATCAGTCCTTCCAAAGTATATTCAGGACTGATTTCCTTTTGGATGGACTGGTTGGATCTCCTTGCTTTTCAAGGGACTCTCAAGTCTTCTCCAACACCACAGTTCAAGATCATCAATTTTTCAGTGCTCAGCCTTCTTTATGGTCCAGCTCTCACATCCATACATGACTACTGGCAAAACCATAGCTTTGACTAGACAGACCTTTGTTGGCAAAATAATGTCTCTGCTCTTTAATATGCTGTCTAGGTTGGCCATCATTTTTCTTTGAAGGGGCAAGCGTCTTTTAATTCCATGGCTGCAGTCACCATCTGCAGCGATTTTGGAGCCCAAGAAAATAAAGTCTATGATACAGCAGTTCCCTTCTCAGAATATATCCAAAGGAACCAAACACACGACCATGAAGAAACCTGCAACCCCATGTTCACAGCAGCATTATTAACAATAGCCAAGACACGGAAACACTTAAGATAAATGGATGACAATTGTGATATGTACATATATACATGACTGTTATCCAGCCATTAAAAAAAAGAGAAGGAAGTCCTCGTATTTGTGACAATGTAAATGGGCCTTGAGGACGTTATGTTAAGAGGGAGAACGGCAAATGCCATATGATCTCATTTATGTGTGGACTCTAAAAACAAAGGAGCTCCAAGAGATCAGATTTGTGATTAGGGATTTGATGGGGGTGGGGATGTGAGTTTAGGGAGGGATAATTAGATTAAGGTGGTCAAAATTTACAAACCTTCAGTTATAAAATGAATAAGTATTAGAGATGTACATGATCACTATAGTTAACACTGTTGTATGGTATATATGAGGTTATGATAGTATATCCTAAAAGTTTTCATTACAGGGAAATCTTTTTTTTTTTTCTTTCTCTTTTTTCTTTTTGTGTTTCTGTATGAGATGAAGTATGCTAACTAATCTTATCGTGGTGATCAATTCACAGTATACACAAGTCAAATCATTATGTTGCATACCTTATACATACTTATCTGAATATCAGTTATATCTCAATAAAACTGAAAAAAAATAAGCTTAAAAAAATAACCTGCTTTAGAACAGAAGTCAGGATTTTTTTTTTTTTTTTCCTGTGAAGAGCTACACAGTGAACATTTCAGGCCTTGCAGGTCATATAGTTTGTTAAGCTCAACTAGTTAAGTCAACCACTGTGGTGTGAAAACAACCAGAGATGATCCATGAACAAATGGACAATAAAGCTTCACCATGCATACAGGCACACAAAGAAATGGGTGAAGTCCGTCCTGAGAGTCATACATTACCAATCTCTAGTCAAGAGGGGTTCTGAAGCTGCCTAACCTGGACTCAAAGGTGGCTGAAGGTCTACCTATTACACATATTCTCAGGAAGACTGTTTTCCAGTAAGCAATCATTCCAACTCACAGTATCAGGGAATCCTAGCTTTTTGGAACCACTTTATTATGTCCTCCTTAAGAAACTCAAGGCTGCTTTGTACAGGAGGAGGAAATATGTACCTGGCATGTATAGGGAGACAGCCTGGTTTGAGGATTTCAGCATCTATGAGTGGACAGTAAACAAGAGTACTTGCAGCAATGGGCCATGAGCTAGCAAGTGAGAAGCAGAGGGCAGAGGGAACATTCTGTCTGAAATGGAGTTATCTGGCCCACCTGGTGAGAAACATTCAGACAGCTGGAACCATGAGGGGTGAGCTCTTGACTTGTGATAAAGCTGGTCAGCAGGAGACAGACACCAAGTCAGCGGGACCATTTAATTAAAACAGTCTCACCTTTTATCTTTGGCATGCTTTGCCATTTTGAAAATGCCTCCACCTGCGTTATTCCCAGGCATCCTTGGGACAATCTCATCTTCTCAATAAACCTTTCTGAGCTAGAACTAACACATAAATATGTGTAACCTAAATAGGTTACAAAGGCCAGTGAGCATTGAGATTTTCTTTCAGGAAGATTTTGGTCTCACAAGGAAGAAAGAGAGTGAACAACGGTGTATGTTCAAGAGTCCTTTGTCTGGAAGAAAATGAGGATGCTGCCTGGTTTGGGGGTGAGGGTTAGGGAAGATGGGGTCACAGGGTTTTGGGCAGGTTGTCTTGCTTGAGTTGAGTGCTAAATTAGTGCATGAGAAATCAATCAAAATTGAGGGGTGCTGATGAAGGCAGAGAGAAGGACTTTGCAAACACAGGGACAGCAAAACCATGGGGGTGAGAAACAGCAGGACATGTGGTGTGTGATGGGAGCATGGAAGGAGGTCAGGAAGCCCAAGATTCCCTTTGGGGAAGGAAATAAAATAAAGAATGGATGCTTACGTGAGAGCCAGTTCCTGCCTTGTCTTCTGTTGCCATTTGGAAGGGTACACACTTGAATCTTTAGATGAGGGACAGCACAGAGGTCAAATCTCAAAGCTCACGTCACAGTACAAAATTGGAATCTGAGGAGAGTGGAGGCAAGGAGGCCTGGGAGGAGGATGCTGTGTCCTCCACACGAGAGAGGAGACAGGGGTAGATGAAAGGAGGGAGGGGAACAGACTCAGTGAAGACAGGAGGCAACAATTTCAGCACCTAGAGATCCTCTCAAATAGGCAGGCCGGGAATTATCAACTCACTGAATTAAATAAGAGACGACAAACTCTGAACATTTTAGTTATTAATTCACTATCTCAAATATAGATGCTAGGTTGAATTCAAGTCCTCTATCTCATGGCCTCCCTTTTCTATTTTTAAACGACTATTTCCAGAGTGTCTTCATGTGCTGGATCTTCATGTGTTGTACACATGTTGTGAGTGAAGTGTTTTTAAGTGGACTCTTTCCAGCAAGGAATTTGAGGTTCAGAGACACATGTAACATGCCTAAAACCCCAGAGATAATAACAAGAAGAGGCTGGATTCCAATCTACCACGCTGCTTCTCCTGGAGCACATGCCACGAGATGACTGCTCTTCAAAGTGCACTTCCCTAGCATGGCAGCCACTGGGCACATGTGCCTATTTCAATTTAAGTGGCCTAAAATGAACAAAATTGAAAAATGCAGCCCCTCACTCTTATAAGCAGCATTTCAGGTGCTCTGTAGCCACACATGACAAGCAAGTAACCGAATGGCACAGCAGAGAGAGAAGCTACTTTATTCTGGCAGAAAGTTCTATTATTAATAAATAGTAGGGCTCCTCTGGAGTATGCCATGCCAAAGACACATGCCTCATTTAAGACTGTTAAAGGAGAAGATTCAAAGCAGACTTCTGACGTCAAAAACCAGACCCAAGGGCCATCAGCTGCCTTTTTATTTTCTGTCTCTGTCAGCAGCAGAGACCCAGCTGTGGATATGAGCTCCACAGTAAAACAAGGGAAAGCAGAATGTGAATGAGAGAGAGGAGTTTAGGCAAAGATGTTCTGGGATTTTCTTATAAAGGTCCCGCTTCTTGGTGCTATGTTTATTAACGCTTTTTAAGGGAAACTGGAGATTAACTAAAGAAGATGGATAAAGAAGGTCTACCTAACAGACACTGTAGGGGGATTAAAGCTTAGTCTAAGTATTCACCTAATATGACTTCTTTATATTAATATACTCATGTGTATAGAATAAAACAACAGTGGCCAAATGAACATCATTTGAGATAATATCACAAACAAACTCAAGCTAACCAAATCAGGCAGTCTTGGAAAGAAAATTAATGACCCATTTTCTGGGTACCAAGAATAAAAGCTACTTGTGATATTGAAAGGAAAACTTGGCAAACAGGATTTAGAAAACAAGGTATCAGTGGTAACCAAGATAAGGTATCACAAATAATTAAGGTATTAAGCAGATAGTGGGAGCTTTCTTTTGAACTATGAGACTTTATTCAAAGTGTCCTTGAGAGAAAATGAAACAGTTTGAGTGCCTTCAGATTTCTTATATGGCTGGATCATAACTCCAAATTCCAGAAAGATTTCAAATATGCTGATCTAATTATGCTTTTCAAATGGCAATTTGAATTATGTTGGCTTAGTGGTACATTATATAAGGCTTTTCTTTTTTCAAGGAAAATACATTAAATAAAAGGAGAAAGTATCTTGCAACTGTCCTTCACTGTCAAGGACATTTCCTTGAAAATTAAAAAAAAAAAGGGGAGGGGCTTTCTGCTTCCTTCTTTTCTCTCTTATCCCCCACTCTTAACACACTCCTCTCATACACATCGTAGGTATAATTTGATGTAGATCAAAACTGCTGTGGGAAGACAGGGCATGCTGAAGATTCCAAATATCAATTGTTAACCTGTTTTGCATTAAAGTGCTGAATTCAGAAAGATCTGCTCCTCCTGGGGAGCTCTCAACCTGAGTCATTCTGATACAGGGTACAAGGATGATTAATTGTGGAAATATTATAGCCTCTAAACTGGGAGCAGAGTGAATGGCCTACAATGAAGGGCACAAAGGTGTCCAGTACAGTTACAGCCTCAAAGACAGGCTGGGGTCTGAATGCATGCAGACTGCTTCCTACAGTTCTGGTTCTAAGACCATGAGCCTTAAAGATAAGACTTCACTCCTGACTCTGTACCTGGATTTCTCAACATACGTTCAATGTCAACAGCGTGCGAACAACCTGAGGATACAAGGTGACACTTCCAGCACCAGGAGTGTCTGAGTGCTTTAGGGGCTTGAGAAAATCCACATATGCATACATTTTTACATTACTGCTTTGCTAATGTTTGAAACCCAACAAATTCTAATGCGAATCCTATCTTCTGCCCCCAGTATTCTGTTTTCCTTAGTTATCCCTCGCTCTCCTCAGCAGCAGCACCTTGCTCTTATGCCTGTGCTTCTGCCCATCAGACCTGCCGATGGCTGAAGCTTGTACGGCATCAGATGAGACCCCCACCTACAGCGACAGAGTCTCTGCCTGGGTGTCTCCTCCTTCAGACTCAGACATCTCCCCACACCTCCCCACCTCTGGCAGGCCCAGTGACTTCTCTCTTCTTTCTGAGCACCTCTTACTTCTTTAGGATCATCTCCAACTGAATCTTCAGAGCCTTCCATTCTAGAACACTGGTCGACATACACCACACCTACTAACTCACTGATTTATACCTTGGTTGATTCTCATTGCTAAGCCTCAGTAACATCTTCCCTTTTCAAAACTCAATTCTTTCTACAAAGCATTATAGCAAAGAGGTTAAGTCCATGGGCAGCTGTTTGACCAAGACTGACCTGAGTGTAGATCCAAGATCTGTGTGTGTGTGTGTGTGTGCGTGTGTGTGTGTGTGTGCACACACACTGAAGGTGGGATGAGGCAGACAGAGAGAAATAGAGATGGATACAGAGAGGGACAATGAGTGACAGAGGCAGAGAAATGTCTATTTCTCCAGCACAACACTGGGCTACCAGTAGCTGCCACCTCCTTGTGCACTGCTGAGAATTAAATGACCCATACATGTAAAAAGAGCTTAATCTAGTCCCTAGCATACCATAAGCAATTAAGAATTATTAGCTACTACCATTAATCACATCTAGCTTAACAAGCCTCTATCTTGAAACACTCTTTCATGCTCAGGTCAAGGGTTATAAGCCACTTACTGAAATTATTATCTCTCTTAGTTATGAATTAATTATGGCTGTCTCTCACCAAGTTGTCAGCAACTAGAGAGGAGAAATACAATTTCTCTGTTTCCAAGACCAGTGCTTTCAAAGTGTAGTCTGTCTGTGAACTGCTTGCTACTGAGGTCCACAGTGAGAGGGCTTCAAAATTCGAGAGAGCTTTCAGAAGCTACTTCAGTTCAGTTCAATCACTCAGTCGTGTCTGACTCTTTGTGACCCATGCACTGCAGCACGCCAGGCTTCCCTATCTATAACCAACTCCTGGAGCCTGCTCAAACTCACATCCATCAAGTTGGTGATGTCATCCAACCATCTCATCCTCTGTCGTCCCCTTCTCCTCCTGCCTTCAATCTTTCCCAGCATCAGGGTCTTTTGCATCAGGTGGCCAAACTATTCGGAGTTTCAGCTTCAGCATCAGTCCTTCCAATGAACACCCAAGACTAAGCCTCTTTAGGATTGACTGATTAGATCTCCTTGCAGTCCACAGACTCTCAAGAGTCTTCTCCACCACCATAGTTCAAAAGCACCAGTTCTTTGGAACTCAGTTTTCTTTATGGTGCAACTCTCACATCCACACAAGACTACTGGAAAAACCATAGTTTTGACTAGACAGACCTTTGTTGGCAAAGTAATGTCTCTGTTTTTAATATGCTATCTAGGTTGGTCATAGCTTTTCTCTGTCATAGCCCATTGGAACAAGACCCAATTTCCCCCACAGTCAGTCTTCCATCAGGAAGCTTCCATAAGACTCTTATCCTTATTAATCAGAGGGTGGACAGAAGCTACCTATAGTACTTTACTTCTATTTCACAGGAAACAGAATGGATTAAATTACTAAAAAACAAAAATAGAGCTTTACTGAAGACTTGAGTTGCACTGTCCTAGACTATGTAAATCCCACAGACAGATCTACAGTAGATAATCACTGAATACTCACTAGGTTCCGAGTGAAGGAAAATTATTTAAAATAGTGCTTTACTTAGAATCTCTGTTGTTGCTCAAGTAAGCAGCCTACACAGATAAACAATGAGTCAGACTTCTGAAATCAAATTCAAGACTTGAGATTTAAACTTAGATTAATTTATTGGGTCCTGAATTTCAGGACCTTTTAAAAAATTAACTTAAAAACATCTTCGACCATGTATAAGACACACTACCACACCACTACTTGAAGAATGAAAGAGGAATTATGAACTCTGATTTTAAAGTTTATAATATCAAACACATTCCCTGAAGTGCCAATCCTAATATTAACAGGCACCACTCCTTCCATGAGGGAAAGTGAGCTAAGAAGGCAAAAAAGGCTAAGACGGATTATTTCTGGTCTCATTTGTAGCCATTTAGCCTTTTGCCCCTCAGTTGCTGGGTTTTTTTTGGAGACATCTTTATCCCTTTCCCTTCTTCCAACTTGGATTCAAATCACCCAAGCTTGAGATATATGTGGATCTAAGGAATGAGTTGCTGCTGCCGCTGCTGCTAAGTCACTTCAGTCGTGTCCAACTCTGTGCGACCCCATAGACGGCAGCCCACCAGGCTCCCCCATCCCTGGGATTCTCCAGGCAAGAACACTGGAGTGGGTTGCCATTTCTTTCTCTAATGCATGAAAGTGAAAAGTGAAAGTGAAGTTGCTCAGTCATGTCCGACTCTTCGAGACACCATGGACTGCAGCCTACCAGGCTCCTCCACCCATGGGATTTTCCAAGCAAGAGTACTGGAGTGGGGTACCATCGCCTTCTCCAGGAATGAGTTGAGGGAGATGTTATACTAACATATGACACTAATGGACATTGGACAATTTATTATAGAACTTTCCATTGACTAATTTGGAGGGGTAAAAAATCCCTCATTATCAGCTCTTTAAGTCTTGGCTTCAGATAACAAAATATCTTTCAGTTCTCTGATAGAGCTAAAACATTTTTTTTTTTTAAGTCCAGAAAGTAGACCTTTTCAACAGAATTCATTTAATACATTATGTAGTCACCCCATAGTCTACGCTAGGCAGAGTGTCTATAATCAAATTTTTCCTTGTTGCTATTTCTCCCAGAGAAATTTCCTATGAGGGATTTTCAGCTATTTCCTTTACCTACAGGATCCCTGATTAGTTCAGAATACAGACAAGAAAAATGTGAGAAAAGAAATGGTAAAGCAGAGAACAGTTGTGCTATTCCATATGTATACTCTTTACCACATATTTCTGTAAGATGTACCTTGATCCTGGGATTGAGCACCTATTGTAGAGTGGAAACTATAATCAGTATTAGTGATAAAATGATAGAGGAAGGAAGCATATTTCCTTTCTTCAAAAACTCCAAACTGTAGCAGGATACAATAGAACAAGATGAATTGACAACTTTTTAGGAAAAATGTGATGTAAGGGGGCAATTATAAAATTTCCTCTGGGAATGCCTGACAATTTTACCCTGACATCCATCCCCCACCCTTTATTAACAGATTTCCCAAGTTGTGACTATGGACATGTCTACACAGCTATATACTCTACCTCCCAGCTTCCCCCGTAATTGACTGTGGCCATATAAAAAAGTTTCATCCAAGGGGATGTAAAAAGAAGTAAAGGTTGCCACTCTGGAAAGGAATGCACACATGCCCTTCTTGTCTGGACCTCTTTCCTCCTTTCTCCTCACGAAACACAAGAACGGCCCATACATGAAAACACATGTGGTCTACACCTGAGTCCTTCACCAGACCTGACTCACTTCTATCCAGCTATTTAAAGGACAGAGAGCTTATCTTGTTTAAGCTATCTCTTTACGGGGTCTCTTTATTACAGCAGCTTAAAATATACCTTAACTAATATAAAGCCTGGGTCAACTTTCTGGGTCTATTTAGTGTAAAGGATAATAGAGCATGCAGAAGCTTGTGGTGAAAGAGGAGATGGAAGTATGAGATAGGAACTGGGCCATTATGGATCCTAAAGCTATATAAGATTTTCGGACTTCATCTTAAGATCAGTGTGCAATATTATTACTCATGTCCCTTAGAAAGAACTCTCCAGTTGAATTTTGGAATATGGGGGGAACTCTAGGACAGATAAGTAAAAATAAGTGAGCACTAAAGATGCTTGGTACTTAGCAGAATTTTTGAAAATGGAAAAAAAAGTTGGTGGGTTAAGAGAGAACATGGAAAACATTGATTCAGTTCAGTTCAGTCGCTCAGTCATGTCTGACTCTTTGCGACCCCATGAATCGCAGCACGCCAGGCCTCCCTGTCCATCACCATCTCCCGGAGTTCACTCAGATTCACGTCCATTGAGTCCGTGATGCCATCCAGCCATCTCATCCTCGGTTGTCCCCTTCTCCTCCTGCCCCCAATCCCTCCCAGCATCAGAGTCTTTTCCAATGAGTCAACTCTTCGCATGAGGTGGTCAAAGTACTGGAGTTTCAGCTTTAGCATCATTCCTTCAAAGAAATCCCAGGGTTGATCTCCTTCAGAATGGACTGGTTGGATCTCCTTGCAGTCCAAGGGACTCTCATGAGTCTTCTCCAACACCACAGTTCAAAAGCATCGATTCTTCAGCGCTCAGCTTTCTTTACAGTCCAACTTTCACATCCATACATGACCACAGAAAAAACCATAGCCTTGACTAGGCAGACCTTAGTCGGCAAAGTAATGTCTCTGCTTTTGAATATACTATCCAGGTTGGTCATAACTTTTCTTCCAAGGAGTAAGCGTCTTCTAATTTCATGGCTGCAGTTACCATCTGCAGTGATTTTGGAGCCCAAAAAAATAAAGTCTGACACTGTTTCCACTGTTTCCCCATCTATTTCCCATGAAGTGATGGGACCGGATGCCATGATCTTCGTTTTCTGAATGTTGAGCTTTAAGCCAACTTTTTCGCTCTCCTCCTTCACTTTCATCAAGAGGCTTTTTAGCTCCTCCTCACTTTCTGCCATAAGGGTGGTGTCATCAGCATATCTGAGGTTATTGATATTTCTCCCGGCAATCTTGATTCCAGCTTGTGTTTCTTCCAAAAAGTACTGGAGTTTCAGCTTTAGCATCATTCCTTCAAAGAAATCCCAGGGTTGATCTCCTTCAGAATGGACTGGTTGGATCTCCTTGCAGTCCAAGGGACTCTCATGAGTCTTCTCCAACACCACAGTTCAAAAGCATCGATTCTTCAGCGCTCAGCTTTCTTTACAGTCCAACTTTCACATCCATACATGACCACAGAAAAAACCATAGCCTTGACTAGGCAGACCTTAGTCGGCAAAGTAATGTCTCTGCTTTTGAATATACTATCCAGGTTGGTCATAACTTTTCTTCCAAGGAGTAAGCGTCTTCTAATTTCATGGCTGCAGTTACCATCTGCAGTGATTTTGGAGCCCAAAAAAATAAAGTCTGACACTGTTTCCACTGTTTCCCCATCTATTTCCAAAGAAGTGATGGGACCGGATGCCATGATCTTCGTTTTCTGAATGTTGAGCTTTAAGCCAACTTTTTCGCTCTCCCCTTCACTTTCATCAAGAGGCTTTTTAGCTCCTCCTCACTTTCTGCCATAAGGGTGGTGTCATCAGCATATCTGAGGTTACTGATATTTCTCCCGGCAATCTTGATTCCAGCTTGTGTTTCTTCCAGTCCAGCGTTTCTCATGATGTACTTACTAACATTATTTTTTTTGTATTCAACACATTTTTACCAGACTAAGCTATGCTGCACTCTGTGTTTGATGTTAGAAGTATAACTGGAATCAAGACTAGACACAGTCCCTGAGAGCAAATGCTACAGTTTTGCTACCAGAATAGTTCTCTTCCATGCACAGCCCATCTGATCCTTGAAAACACTAGACTGCATGGCTTATAACCATCACACACTTACAGATTAGAAAGACAAATCTCAGAAGATTTTTCAGTACCCTGAACCAAATTTGGCTTGCTTGTTGCTAAAGCCCATACTTTCCCAAACTAAAATCATGCAACTCCCCATGGAATAACATGAGGCAAAGTAGGAACTACGTAATTCCTATTTTCCAGCAGTATATGATGAAGCAACCCAAAGGCATGTGCCTTATGAATGGAAAAGAATTAAAGTAAATGATCCATTACTACCAATAAAAAAAAAAAAAAACTATTACAGAGTTCCATTTTATCTGTTTCCAACAAACAAACTCTATGAACTTAACTAACAAAATTTAAAAAAAAATACAAAAATAAACCCTATATAAAGAAAAATAATTTGCTTTGTGAAGTGTTGAGGGATATAATCATGTGTCACTCCAGCTTTGCAAATCACTTCCATTTTTTAATTAGTGGCATAATTATAAGTTGTAGCTTGACAAGCTCACTTATATTCCAAGGAGCAGAACTTCCATAAATATCTTCTCACTCTTCTTAAGCACATCTCCAGGAAGGTGAGAAACCCACTCAGGTAAAACATTTCCTTAAAGAGTGATGGTCTTCCATCTGATGTGAATCTCATACACTTGTTCTTTTCACAAGTAGACATTATTTCCAAGTAGACATGAATCAAGGTAAACTGGAAGTGGTCAAACAGGAGATGGCAAGAGTGAACATCTACATTTTAGGAGTCAGTGAACTAAATTGGACTGGATGGGCAAATTTAAATCAGATGACCATTATAACTACTACTGTGAGCAAGAATCACTTAGAAGTAATGGAGTAGCCCTTGTAGTCAACAAAAGAGTCCAAAATGCAATATTTGAGTGGAATCTCAAAAATGACAATATCTGTTCTTTTCCAAGGCAAGCCATTCTCTATGACAGTAATCCTAGTCTATGCCCCAACCACTAATGCTGAAGAACTGAAGTTAAACAGTTCTGTGAAGACCTATATGACCTTCTAGAACTGCTGCTGCTGCTAAGTCACTTCAGTCGTGTCCGACTCTGTGTGACCCCATAGACGGCAGCCCACCAGGCTCCCCCATCCCTGGGATTCTCCAGGCAAGAATACTGGAGTGGGTTGCCATTTCCTTCTCCAATGCATGAAAGAGAAAAGTGAAAGTGAAGTCGCTCAGTCTGTCCGACTGTTAGCGACCCCATNCTTGTTTTCTTCTAGGATCCACAAAATAGTAACAGGTCATAGGCAGGGTAAAATTAAATCTCAGCCATGACATAGCAAGGACACATACTTGTTAGATGTTTGAGGATGATGTGTAAGGATGTGTAAAGTATGACAAGCCTCAAACAGGGCTTTAAATGGGGTATAGCCCCAGAATCTAAATTCAGGAACCAGATGTGTATAAGAGACAGGACGGCAGCCCACCAGGCTCCCCCATCCCTGGGATTCTCCAGGCAAGAATACTGGAGTGGGTTGCCATTTCCTTCTCCAATGCATGAAAGAGAAAAGTGAAAGTGAAGTCGCTCAGTCTGTCCGACTGTTAGCGACCCCATGAACTGCAGCCCACCAGGCTACTCCATCCATTGGATTTTCCAGGCAAGAGTACTGGGGTGGGGTGCCATTGCCTTCCCCACCTTCTAGAACTAACACCAAAAAAAAAAAAAAATCCTTTTAATCATAGGGGATTGGAATGTCAAAGAAGGAAGTCAAGAGATACCTGGAGTAACAGGCAAGTTTGGCCTTGGAGTACAAAATGAAGCAGGGCAAAGGCTAATAGAGTTTTTCCAAGAGAACACCCTGGTCATAGCAAACACCCTCTTCCAACAACACAGGAGATGACTCTACACATGGACATCACCAAATGGTCAATAATGAAATCAGATAGATTTATATTCTTTGCAGCCAAAGATGGAGACGCTCTAAACAGTTAGCAAAAACAAGACCAGGAGCTGACTGTGGCTCAGTTCATGAACTCCTTATTGCCAAATTCAGACTTAAATTGAAGAACACAGAGAAAACCAGTAGGCCACTCAGGCATGACATAAAGCAAATCCCTTACGATTATACAGTGGAAGTGAGAAATAGATCCGAGGGATTAGGATCTGATAGTGGAGAAGGAAATGGCAACCCACTCCAGTGTTCTTGCCTGGAGAATCCCGAGGACAGGGGAGCCTGGTGGGCTGCCGTCTATGGCGTCGCACAGAGTTGGACACGACTGAAGCAACTTAGCAGCAGTAGCAGCAGCAGATCTGATAGACAGAGCACCTGAAGAACTATGGACAGACATTTGTAACATTGTGCAGGAGGCAGTGATCAAAACCCTCCCCAAGACAAAGAAATACAGAAAGACAAAATGGTTGTCTGAGGAGGACTTACAAATGGCTGAAAAAGAAGAGAAGTGAGCAGAGATTAGAAAGCCTTCCTAAGTGATCAATGCAAAGAAATAGAGGAAAACAATAGAATGGGAAAGACTGGAGATCTCTTCAAGAAAATCAGAGATACCAAGGGAACATTTCATGCAAAGATGGGCTCAATAAAGGACAGAAAGAGTATGGTCCTAACAGAAACACAAGATATTAGAAGAGGTGGCAAAATACACAGAACTATATTAAAAAAGATCTTCATGACCCAGATAACCAGGATGGTGTGATCACTCACCTAGAGCCAGACATCCTGGAATGCAAAGTCAAGTGGGCCTTAGGAAGCATCACTATGAACAAAGCTAGTGGAGGTGATGGAATTCCAGCTGAGTTATTTCAAATCCTGAAAGATAATGCTGTGAAAGTGCTGCACTCAGTATGCCAGCACATATGGAAAACTCAGCAGTGGCTACAGCACTGGAAAAGGTCAGCTTTCATTTCAATCCCAAAGAAAGGCAATGCCAACAAATGTTTAGACTGCTGCACAATTGCACTCATTCCACACGCTAGCAAAGTAACGCTCAAAATTCTCTAAGCGAGGCTTCAACAATACATGAACCAAGAACTTTCACATGCTCAAGTTGGATTTAGAAAACACAGAGGAACCAGAAATCAAATTGCCAATATCCACTGGACCATAGAAAAAGTAAGAGAATCCCATAAAAAACAATTACTTCTGCTTCATTGACTATGCCAAAGCCTTTGGCTGTGTGGATCACAACAAATATAAACTGTGGAAAATTCTTCAAGAGATGGGAATACCAGACCACCTTACCTGCCTCCTGAGAAACTTGTATGCAAGTCAAGAAGCAACAGAACCAGACATGGAACAAAGGACTGGTTCCATATTGGGAAAAAGGAATATGTCAAGGCTGTATATTGTTACCCTGCTTATTTAACTTATATGCAGAGTACATCATGTGAAATGCCAGGCTGGATAAAGCATAAACAGGAATCATAATTGCTGGGAGAAATACCAATAACCTCAGATATGCAGATGACACCACCCTTATGGCAGAAGAGGAACTAAAAGCCTCTTGAGGAAAGTGCAAGAGGAGAGTGAAAAAGTTGGCTTAAAACTCAACATTCAAAAAACTAAGATAATGACATGAAGTCCCATCACTTCATGGCAAATAGATGGGGAAACAATGAAAACAGTGACAGACTTTATTTTCTTGGGCTCCAAAATCACTTCAGATGGTGACTGCAGCCATGAAATTAAAAGATGCTTCCTCCTTGGAAGAAAAGCTATGACAAACCTAGACAGTGTATTAAAAAGCAGAGACGTTACTTTGCCAACAAAGATCCATATAGTCAAAGCTATGGTTTTTCCAGTGGTCATGTATGGATGTGAGAGTTGGACTGTAAGGAGGTGAGAGTTGGATCATAAAGAAGGCTGAGCACTGAAGAATCAATGTTTTTGAACTGTGGTATTGGAGAAGACACTGGAGAGTCCCTTAGACAGCAAGGAGCTCCAACCAGTCCATCCTAAATGAAATATATTCTGAACATTTTTTTGGAGAACTGATGCTGAAAGCTGAAGCTCCAATACTTTGGCCACCTCATGCAAAGAGCTGACTCATTAGAAAAGACCCTGATACTGGGAAAGATAGAAGGCAGGAGGAGAAGGAGAAACAGGATGAGATAGCTGGATGGCATCCCCGACTCAATGTACATGAGTTTGAGCAAGCTCTGGAAGATAGTGATGGACAGGGAAGCCTGGCGTGTTGCAGTTCATGGGGTCACAAAGAGTTGCACACGGCTGAGTGACTGAAGAATAACAAAGACATTATTTCCTTGATTCTCTCAAGCCTTTTCATAATTCTTAATCTACCTATTGTTTATTTCTCTCTGTGTTTTAAGAATTGATGCTCTTTTATCATTAAGGGGCAGGTTTAAGGAATAATTATGGCAAATAATGTAGAATGTGAATTTTTGAAGAAAGGTTTGGATCAGCTACCAATAGGAACAATTCTACATGCCTGATTATCCAGACTCTCTTTAGAATTTTTTCAACTATGAGTCTACTTTTTTGGTTTGCTTTTCCTTTCTTTTAGAACAATCATTCCATGCTGCATTGTTAAAATTCACTTACTTTTTTTTTTTTGCTTTTATTTTGCCTTTTTTTGGGGGGTGGTTATTTACTTATTTATTTTAATTTATTTTATTTTTTTATTGGAGGCTAATTACTTTACAATATTGTATTGGTTTTGCCATACAGCAACATGAATCCACCACGGGTGTACATGTGTTCCCGATCCTGAAACTCCCTCCCACCTCCCTCCCCGAACCATCCCTCTGGGTCGTCCCAGTGCACCAGCCCCAAGCTGTACACCTGCATTTTGAGAAGCTAATGGAAGTTTTCTTTTTTTTTTTTTTTTTAACTCAGGTATAATATTTATTCAGGGCCATCCCCCAATCCCACGCTTATTCTCCTGTAGGATTTCAACTTCTTCTAAAGAAAAAACAGAATGGAAAGTGAAAGATTAATAGCAGTCATACTGTAGTAAACACATTAGAACACTGTTCTAGTATTTTGTCAGGAATTCTTAATATATTCAGTAATATGAAATAAAATGGAGTTGGCATATAAAATAAATTGATTCTTGTTGCATTCAGGTTTTAGATCAATATTATTCTTATAAATAAAAATATCCTACAAGAATCCTTAGGGAGATTCATAGTAAAAATAGGAAAAGATACTTCCAAGATAATTTTGAAGTTAATTAAAATAACTCATTATAAGTATAAGATAACCAAGCACTATCATTTATCTGACCAGTTCCTATTACTATTTACTTTGATTAAATAGAAATCTTAATTTCCCATGGCTTTTGCTAATATTACTTTTAGAAGAAAGACTGAAATGATAAGACGGTCATGATATACAGAAATTTTAGTCAATGTGATTCAGAACCCATGCAGTCATCTTGCCTTGTAGCTTTCTCAATCTTTTCTTCCATTTTACACAGTAAGATTATGTCACAAATGATATATCTTAGATTGTGCAAGGTCCTTCAACACTGGAGAAAGACTTAAACATTATTAAATGGTATACAGTTATAGAAAAATAAGGAGAACAATTTTTGATAATTTCTAATCAGGCCAACTTAGAACATGATTGAGAAAATTCAATTTCCTCAATTCATTACTTGAATCTAACCTAATTAAGAATGCTCTTTACTCAAAAAGTCTTTATGACAATGTGTTTGTGACACTGAAAAGAATTACTCCTCTTTCTAGAAACATGGTGAGCTTGTAAAACATGCACTGAAAAGTATTTAGATAGGTTTTTTTTTTTTTACAACCATTACATACTTTTCAGTGGTTGTAAAAACAAAAGAAAACAAAAAAACAGTGTGGATGATATAAAACTTTACATTTTTCAGTTACATTGATGATTTTGATAGAGTAAAGGCTAAGTAACCATATGTCAAAAATATTTGGAAAATTGAAGACAGACCTATAAAGCCACAGAGGCCAGAGTGGAGAGGCAGAGAAAGTAATAGCAGCCAGATACAGGCCATGCTACTAAAGTCCTCTTGGGAATGAAGCTATGACTTTGGTCAACAGGAGGCAAGAGACTTCTGCATAGAGATAGAACTTGGAAAAGGTAGCTCCATATACTCAAGTGAAAGGAAACATAATTGGCCTCTCCAGTCCAGAAAAGGAACAAAAGAAAAATTTATCAAGCTTGTATCATATACTATTTTGTAGCTTACATTCACTCTACTGATGGGTGTGAGATTCTCACACTGAGTATTTAACATTAAAACTGGTCCTAGACTGCTGATATTCCCAGACCCCTGGCAAATTACATACTAATCTGTTCTGTAGCCACTCTTTCATAGAGCAAGTTATCCAGAATCTCTGCATTTTTGAACAGGTTATCTAGCAAAAATGATAAATCATTTAAGAGAATGAGAGTTGATAGAGAAGGCAAACAGTTAAACTAGCCCTTCATGGGCCACGTAATACAGTCATGTGAAACAGACTATAACGTGCGGAGCCTAAACTATTAATGAGATAAAATATTCAGTCGTGTCTGACTCTCTGCGACCCCGTGGACTGTAGCCCACCAGGCTCCTCCGTCCATGTGATTCTCCAGGCAAGAGTACTGGAGTGGGTTGCCATTTCCTTCTCCAGAGTATCTTCCCGACTCAGGGACTGAACCCAGGTCTCCCACATTACAGGCAGATGCTTTAACCTCTGAGCCACCAGGGAAGCCCAAAATACAGATATACAATTAAAAACAAACACAAAACAGAGCACTGTGGTGAAAAAGAGAATAGAGAGTAACAAGCGGATTATCTGAGATGACAATGGACAATACAGAAAATAACGTTAATTTCAATAAAGCAACACATAATGAAGGGTTAAACATCAGATTGATGCAGAAAAAGAGACAGTACATTAACTAGAAAACAGTTTGAGAAAACTTCATGGAATTTAGCACAATAAAGTGAACAGAAGAAAAAAATGAAAGTAATATTACCAGGCATGGGGATGGAGACACCATGAAGGACTTCCAGAAGAAGAAACTAGGATGAGTACAGAGCCAATAGTCTAAGAGGAAATGACTAAGAGTTTCCTTAACTTTATGAAATATGTCAACTTCAGTTTCAAAGAGCACACTCATTTATACATGTAAACTACTTACGCATTTATCCAAGAGAAATAATTCTAGGAAAACAAAGGGATAGGGTGTGCCTTAAAAAATCAAAAAGAAAAGCAGTTACTTCAACTTGAAAAAGAATTTGACAAGCAGCAAACCAATCACCACGTATAGAACCAAAGAACTATAGAATTTTATCTCCAACGATGTGACGAGGCAAACATTACCAATTGTTAATTTCTTTCTATATCTAACTAAATTACCCATCAAGGCATAGGAAAACTAGGGGGGAATTTAGACAAAAATTACCATTCAGTTACCTTTACTGAAATAAATAAAAACTATACTTAAGGAAGAAAAAAAAAATGAGTGAAGTAGGTGAGCAAGGAGGATGCAAAAGAAAAGATGAGAAAGGAATTTTCTCAGTTCAGTTCAGTCGCTCAGTCATGTCCAACTCTTTGTGACCCCACGGACTGCAGCATGCCAGGCTTCCTGTCCATCACCAACTCCCAGAGCTTACTCAAGCTCATGTCCATCACGTCGGTGATACCATCCAACCATCTTATCCTCTGTCGCCCCCTTTCCCTCCCAGCATCAGTGTCTTTTCCAGTGAGTCAGTTCTTCACATCAGCTGGCCCAAGTATTGAAGTTTCAGCTTCAGTATCAGTCCTTCCAATGAATATTCAGGACTGATCTCCTTCAGAATGGACCGGTTGGATCTCCTTGCACTCCAAGGGACTCTCAAGAGTCTTCTCCAACACCACAGTTCAAAAGCATCAATTCTTCAGTGGTCAGCTTTCTTTAAAGTCCAACTCTCACATCCATACATGACTACTGGAAAAACCATAGCTTTGACTAGATNGATCTCCTTGCAGTCCAAGGGACTCTCAAGAGTCTTCTCCAACACCACAGTTCAAAAGCATCAATTCTTCAATGGTCAGCTTTCTTTAAAGTCCAACTCTCACATCCATACATGACTACTGGAAAAACCATAGCTTTGACTAGATGGACTTTGTAGGCAAAGTAATGTCTCTGTTTTTTAATATGCTGTCTAGGTTGGTCATATATTTTCTTCCAAGGAGCAAGCGTCTTTTAATTTCATAGCTGCAGTCACCAACTGCAGTGATTTTGGAGCCCCCTCAAATAAAGTCTCTCACTGTTTCCATTGTTTACTCATTTATTTGCCATGAAGTGATGGGACTGGATGCCATGATTATATAAAAGGAATTTTCTATCATATGTTAATCAAAATTTTGGTTATAAATAACACTAGGATATGCATTAGGAGATTTATAAGCACTGGAATGTAACAAAGTGGACATCGAGCATGGAATACGGAACTAGGTGGGCAAGTTACAATCTTCAAGATATCTAGTATTATTTGATAGGAGAAAAGACACATCAGATGGTTTAAAACTTTAAGTGAAACATGTAGTTTCAGAGTAATCAGTAAAGAAAAAGAAATACAATGTATAACTTTCTAAAAGAGGAAAGGAAAAGGAATTAGAAAAAATGTGAATACCAGTAGGAGTAGAAAAAGATAAAAAGACATATAAACTGTTGACTATAGAGAACACAGATAAAATAGTGGAAATTAAATCCAATAATCACAATAAAGTGAGCCCAGCTAAATTTTCTACTAAAAGGACAGAGATGCCCAAGCTAACTTTTAGAAATCTAGATAGCTGTGGCTTACAGGAGACCTTCAGTAAACATACTGAACACAAAACTGAGAGAGCCTATACAAGGGACAAAACAAAATTTAAGGCAAAAATAGTTACCAAAACTAAAGTTATTAAAGTGATATGAAAGGAAAGTTCACCAGGAAGAACAAATGTTCTGTCTCTTAGGTAATACTGATATGATTACATAGAGAAATTTGAAAAAAAAAAAAAAAAAGATACACACACAATCACAATGGATCATTTTACCACATCTTTCTCAGAAACACAGAGATTACATAAATGTACCTATTAGGGGGAAAGAAAGTTTGAGTGGCATAATTAACAAGCTCTATCCAGAGTATATGTAGAACCCAACTTTTAACAATATTTGGATAATACCTTTCTTTTCAGTCGTGAATGGGAAAAATGGTTTAGCAGATCTTATTTGCTTGCTTAGGAGATTGTTGCTCTCAATGGAATGGAATTCCTGAAGCTGAGGTAAACAACGGAACTGAATAATAAAGATACTGATGAGCAGCAACATTAGGAAAATATTTAAATATCACTGACTCCCAAAACCACTACTCTGTAGAACTTTGGAAACAATTTACACAGTTTTTATGATAATCCCAAATATTTTTACCTGATACATTAAAGTATATTTATTTATTTATTTAAGTGTATTTTAAAAGGTTCATTCTTTGTCATGTTTTACTTCTTCTAAGAGTCTATTTGTATATTTTATGACTGTTTACTAATGTTAATTGCCTTTTTTTTTTTCAGATAATCTAAACGTATGAAGATTTTTAAAGTGTAAATTCCAGGGTTTATTTTCTGAGTATTTGCTAATATCACTCTCTTTTGAGGTACAAATGACTCATGAATAAACACATGCAGGTTGATTCAAAGATGTATATCAAGTCATAGATCTACACTCTCTCTCTCTACATTCTGTCCCCCACTTCCCCATGCCACACACACACACGGATACTACAAAGGCATTCTCATCCTTGCCAATATTACACAGTTGAAAGTTAAAGATAAAATTGAGTTTTCCCCCATGTCAGAGTGGAACACTGATCACTGTAAAACGGATCTCTAGCAACAGCCAGATTCCTACTGGCAATTGATGTCTGCTGAAGACCTCGGTGAGTGAAAGACCTTATTTGCCTCACCTACAAACTCACTTCTCATTGATCAGAAGAAACCCGGCGGGAGAATCCTGCCTGAGACCGAATTCTGAAGAAGAAGGAAATGGTAACTAACAGGCAAATGACAAGAATCATGGGAATAAAGCCTTACTTATCATGAGATTTATAATCTACTCTGTGTAGTTACGCAAACGTTTTCTTCATTTCTATCACAGATCATGAGCTGAACTCATTTATGAGATGAGGATGCAAAGTCAACTTTAAAAATTGGGTGACAAAAAAAAAAAAAAAAGTAACCAGAGAAGAGATGAGTATATTCCTTGGATAGAGACATTTAGTAAGAATGTTACTAAATATCTAGTTCAGTTATTTTTTAGGAAGTGTCTAATAAAAAGGGAAACTTGAGTAACAAACTGCAAAACACGCTCACACACACAAGCATGCAGAAACACGTGCACACACACACACACAGGAAAAATGGTAAGAGCAAAGTCCCTAGAGGTAAGGAACTGCTCTGAGTTAAAATTTAAAAAACGCTTGTACACTATAGCAAAAGACAGGCTCATAAATAAAAAGAAGTGACAAAAGGGATGGTCACCCATAAATAAAATCTGTATTCAATAGAAATACATCACAAGTGGCATTATGTGGAACTTAAACTCCACAGGAAGGTAAAAAAATATTTGCCTAGAAGAGTTCTATGCCAAAATAAGGTTTGAAAATAGGTTAAAGTTAAATTGTTTTTTTTTTTTTTATTACAGGACCTTTCAGAGTCTTTGCAGTTTTAAAATCTATCATGAATCTTCCAGAAAAAAATAAAGATTAAATACCTATTTTCCAAATTACTTTGACCAGTTAACTTTTAGAGCAGAGTTTTGAACACTAGAGCTCTATGAAAGACATTTAGGAAACTCTGGTCCACAGGATCCCTGAATTCCTTCAACTTTTAAGAATAGTTGTTATTAATCAAATGATGAAGTCCTGAGACTCCATTCATGCATTCTTGTGTGTAGTCGTAACTAACTAGATATCTGCTAATAATCTCAAGTCTGTCCTTCCTTACTTTAACATCATAGGGACTCTAGAATCATAATCTTCCACATGTGAAAGGTCCTTCCTTTTACTCCTAGAGGTCTTTATAGATTTGTCTCTTTCCCCAAATTCTCCAAAGGGTATCCCTAAAGTGTTAATTTGGTGTTTAACTTCCAGCCCTGTGAAGAGTCTGTAATGTGTCATCTTGGAATGTGTTGAAGGAAGACTGGATCTGTGGAAGATGGGGAGGAAGAAAGAGAGGAGGGATGGAGCAAAACATTATATAGATCTATATTTGAGGTCCTAGTTTTATGTTTAGAGGGCCCATGCAGGAAACCAACATGAGGTAAGCAGTCTGAACATTGACTTTTTGGATTGAAAGCGCTTTTTTCCCCTAGCCACAAATAGCTAATTTGCTTATTACCTGAAATCCTCCAAACTTCAAACCTCCAAAATCAGAGATGGTGACAGCCATGAAATTAAAAGACGCTTGCTCTTTTGAAGAAAAGCTATGACCAACCTAGACAGCTTATTACAAAGCAGAGACATTACTTTGCTTACAAAGGTCCGTCTAGTCAAGGCTATGGTTTTTCCAGTAGTCATGTATGGATGTGAGAATTGGACTATAAAGAAAGCTGAGTGCCGAAGAACTGATGCTTTTGAACTATGGTGTTGGAGAAAACTCTTGAGAGTCCCTTGGACTGCAAGGAGATCCAACCAGTCAACCCTAAAGGAAATCCATACTGAATATTCATTGGAAGGACTGAGGCTGAAACTGAAGCTATAATACTTTGGCCACCTGATGTGAAAAACTGATTCACTGGAAAAGACCCTGCTGCTGGGAAAGATTGAAGGTGGGAGGAGAAGGGGGCAACAGAGGATGAGATGGTTGGATGGCATGATGGACATGAGTTTGAGTAGGCTCCAGTAGTTGGTGATGGACAGGGAAGCCTGGTGAGCTGCAGTCCATGGGCTTGCAAAGTGGGACACAACTGAGTGACTGAACTGAACTGAAGTTGCAATCTTCTTGGTCAGATTTACAGTTTCCCATTTTTGATAAAGACATGACTACAGAAAAATATTTCCTTACTGTGGGGGAACATGAGAGTGCAAAATCTGGGACACCCAGTGACCAGTCAGCTTGAACATGAGAAGGACTAAAAATGCCCGGTTTCTGATGCTCTGGTGGCACAGGCCTTGACCAAAGATGCTATTCTTTGCAGCACTAAGCTATTCAGCTCTGTCACCAGCCAGGAAAACAGGCAGTGCTGCAAGCCATTCTTATTTGATTCTCAGAGGTGCCAGGCATTCAGATGCTATGAGAAATCTCTGGCTTTTAAATATTGCCTCAATATTTTTGTAGCACCCTGGGAAAGAAAACATGTCTTCTCTAAGATAGATTTCAGGGTAAGGGAAAGGTGAGAGGAGAAATATAAGTCTTAAGAGATGGAGAGGAATGGCAATTTTGGAAAAGTCTTTGTAATTAAGAAGTTCTGAAGTGTTTTGGAGTGACAGAAAACCGCAGGAAGGGAAGCCAAGTGCTGTCACTGAGCTTCATGAACTGCCTCCCCTTTTGTATTCTTCAAAGACTCTGTAAAAAGCATAACATTCCTTGGTGCTTATGTTTGCCTTTTGGACTGTGTGAGTCACAGCTTCAGAGAGGGTTCCAAAAGTGCATACATGTTATTTTTATGATGAAGGAGAGGACCTGGTTCAGTTTATAAAGGAGCTGAGGGAAAGTTGGGGAAAGGATACTGAACATGTCATGAAACTGCTGTAGTCCATGGGATGGTTTGAGCTTCCTGAGACAGAAGATCGATGTCTTCTATAAGCTCTGGTATCCAAAGACAACCACAGGGAACGTCACTATCCTCTGATGGAAGCAAGGAGCCTGTTTCCATTAAAACCTCCTTTCGCTGAGAAGAAGAGATAAATCTCCTGCTCTTTGGAGTGAGACCAACCAGAGTTTGAGTCCTGGCTTCATTATGTACTGACTAGGAACTGTGAAAATCACTTAAGTTTCAGCATCCTCCTAACAGACAGGAAGAAAAATGTAAATCTCATATGGCCAATAAGAATAAACGGGGTGATGTGTCTTCAATGATGAGGATTTAGTGTGATATCCTACAGATCTCTGGAGAAGGCAATGGCACTCCACTCCAGCACTCTTGCCTGGAAAATCCCATGGACAGAGGAGCCTGGTGGGCCGCAGTCCATGGGGTCGCTAAGAGTTGGACACGACTGAGCAACTTCACTTTCACTTTTCACTTTCATGCATTGGAGAAGGAAATGGCAACCCACTCCAGTGTTCTTGCCTGGAGAATCTCAGGGACGGGGGAGCCTGGTGGGCTGCCGTCTATGGGGTCGCACAGGTTTGGACTCGACTGAAGTGACAGCAGCAGCAGCAGCAGCAACCTACAGATCTCAGAGATTATTCCTTAATCATTTGACCATAAACATATATATATATATACATATTTACTTTTATGCTTTAAACTAGATGGAAATTGCTTATAATTACATCTATATGAATCATTCATATAATTGTGCATTCCCTGGCTTATTTTGGAATAGCAGAACACCATCAGGGAAAAGTCTAACATGCAATAATATTAATGACAATTTAGCATATTATGAAGCTGCATGTGAAACAAAGAAGAAGGCTTCCCTGGTGGCTCCGTGGTAAAGACTCCACCTGCCAATGCAGGACACATAGGTTCGACCCCTGGTCCAGGAAGACCCCGCCTGCTGCAGAGCAACTAAGCCGCGTCCCAGAACTACTGATCCTGGGCTCGAGAGCCCAGAAGCCTCACTGCTGAGCCCGTGTGCCACAACGACTGCAGCGCTCACAACCAAGACCCGTGCTCCACAACAAGAGAAGCCACTGCGATGAGAAGCCCGCACACCTCAGGAGAGTCTAGTCTCCTCTCTGCAACTACAGCACAGCCCGCGCAGCAACAAAGACCCAGACAGTCAACAGTAAAAAAAAAAAAATAAACAATTTTTTTTATTAAGAGAAGAGTCAAAGAAATGTAGGAGATAATTATGTATTACTCTTGGTGGGATGAACTATAAAGGGATGCATATTAGCATCCTTAAAAAGAACCTTTTCAAAGTCATCATAGAATGCAGTAGCACATGGTTATATTGCCAAGGAACATCAGAAACACTTGGGGTAAACTCTGAACAGCACAAAACCACAGAGTCCTTATGTTTTATGATTGACTGCTTGTACCATGATCAATGGCCCAGCAACAGATTCACATGCTGATTGATTTATGATTGGTATTTTTGACAATACAGGTGGAAGTAAAGATAGCATGCTCCGGAAAACTATGAGATGTTTAAAAAAGCCACTCTAGAGAGGACAAGGACATTGAACAAAAGATGTTCAGGAAACATTTGAACATAATTATGAAAAGAACAAGAAGAGTATGTCTGAACTAATATATTATAGGTAGATTAAATACACAGAGAACAAACTCAGTAGATTAAAGTGTATAAATAGATATTTGATTAATTCCATCTACATTCTTGACATTTACATATATAATTAGCAAAAAAATAATTTTTTGAATTGTGTTCTAGGGAACACAGAAGGTTATATCTTATTAGGGGATTAATTATATATCTGATTTTGTGATTGGGTCATCCCCTAAACCATTAAATGCTTCCTGTAGGCCATAGCTAGTCACAGTAATGAACTAGACTTATTGCACACAGCCAGAATGCACAAAAATATCGTGCTTCCTCTACTTTGATACTGTGAGTTAAAAAATGCCCCCTCTTGTCAATGAATACCTTCAGTATCTGAAAGGCAGTGAGTCTCCATGTAGAATATGTGTGGAAAAGACAAATTCAAAATGAGAACCACTGGCCCTGTGCTTGAGGAACAGCTTATCACCTCGCCTGCGAGTTCTGCAAGACAAGCTCACCAGCTGGACCACTTTACACTGACAGAAAATAAGCTGACGTGTTCCCACAACCTGCAATGGGAAAGTTTGCAGTGGCTGGCCTGTTGATGAATAGAGAAAGAAATTTATGTCAAGCTTTCACCAAGGATATGATTAAGCAAATCAAGCTACAGCAAAAAGAAATAAAAATGTTCATTGTGAGGAACTAAGCTGAAAAAAAACCTGAAACAGACTTTAGAAGCCTGTCAGAAGGCATTCTGAGGAGGTGCTTTATGAAAATCAAGGGATAGAAGAGAGTTTTTTCTTTTTAAAGGACCACACTCACATTTGTCCACTGTATATGACTAAGATGAGGACTACAGGGATCGCATTTCCCATCTCACTTGCATTATGAAGGGCCATTTAATTAGCACTCACCAGTAAGACATGAATGGAAGTGATGTGTATTGCTTCTGGGACAACACTTATAAGAAGCATGTATACCTTGTCCCCATTTTCTTTTTTTTTTATTATTATTTTTATTTTATTTTATTTTACTTTACAGTACCCCACTGGTTTTGGCATACATTGACATGAATCCGCCACGGGTGTACACAAACTCACAAACATGAACTCCCCTCCCTCCTCCCACCCCCATCATCCCTCCGGATCATCCCCATACACCAGCCCCAAGCATCCTGCATCCTGCATTGAACACAGACTGGCAATTCATTTCTTACATGATAGTATACATATTTCAATGCTATTCTCCCAAATCATCCCACCCTCTCCCCCTTCCTCAGAGTCCAAAAGTCCGCTCTACACATCTGTGTCTCTTTTGCTGTCTTGCATACAGGGTCCTCATTACCATCTTTCTAAATTCCATATATATGTGTTAGTATACTGTATTGGTGTTTTTCTTTCTGGCTTACTTCACTCTGTATAATTGGTTCCAGTTTCATCCATCTTATTAGAACTGATTCAAATGTATTCTTTTTAATGGCTGAGTAATACTCCATTGTGTATATGTACCACAGCTTTCTTATCCATTCATCCGCTGATGGACATCTAGGTTGTTTCCATGTCCTGGCTATTATAAACAGTGCTGCAATGAACATTGGGGTACATGTGTCTCTTTCTATTCTGGTTTCCTCGGTGTGTATGCCCAGCAGTGGGATTGCTGGGTCATAAGGCAGTTCTATTTGCAATTTCTTAAGGAATCTCCACACTGTTCTCCATAGTGGCTGTACTAGTTTGCATTCCCACCAACAGTGTAAAAGGGTTCCCTTTTCTCCACACCCTCTCCAGCATTTATTGCTTGCAGACTTTTGGATCGCAGCCATTCTGACTGGTGTGAAGTGGTATCTCATTGTGGTCTTGATTTGCATTTCTCTGATAATGAGTGACGTTGAGCATCTTTTCATGTGTTTGTTAGCCATCCGTATGTCTTCTTTGGAGAAATGTCTATTTAGTTCTTTGGCCCATTTTTTGATTGGGTCGTTTATTTTTCTGGAATTGAGCTGTATAAGTTGCTTGTATATTTTTGAGATTAGTTGTTTGTCAGTTGCTTCATTTGCTATTATTTTCTCCCATTCAGAGGGTTGTCTTTTCACCTTGCTTATAGTTTCCTTTGTTGTGCAGAAGCTTTTAATTTTAATTAGATCCCATTTGTTTATATTTGCTTTTATTTCCAGTATTCTGGGAGGCGGATCATTGAGGATCCTGCTGTGATTTATGTCGGAGAGTGTTTTGCCTATGTTCTCCTCTAGGAGTTTTATAGTTTCTGGTCTTACATTTAGATCTTTAATCCATTTTGAGTTTATTTTTGTGTGTGGTGTTAGAAAGTGATCTAGTTTCATTCTTTTACAAGTGGTTGACCAGTTTTCCCAGCACCACTTGTTAAAGAGATTGTCTTTACTCCATTGTATATTCTTGCCTCCTTTGTCAAAGATAAGGTGTCCATATGTGTGTGGATTTATCTCTGGGCTTTCTATTTTGTTCCATTGATCTATATTTCTGTCTTTGTGCCAGTACCACACTGTCTTGATGACTGTGGCTTTGTAGTAGAGCCTGAAGTCAGGTAAGTTGATTCCTCCAGTTCCATTCTTCTTTCTCAAAATTGCTTTGGCTATTCGAGGTTTTTTGTATTTCCATACAAATCTTGAAATTATTTGTTCTAGTTCTGTGAAAAATACCGCTGGTAGCTTGATAGGGATTGCATTGAATCTGTAGATTGCTTTGGGTAATATATTCATTTTCACTATATTGATTCTTCCAATCCATGAACATGGTATATTTCTCCATCTATTAGTGTCCTCTTTGATTTCTTTCATCAGTGTTTTATAGTTTTCTATATATAAGTCTTTAGTTTCTTTAGGTAGATATATTCCTAAGTATTTTATTCTTTTCGTTGCAATGGTGAATGGAATTGTTTCCTTAATTTCGTTTTCTACTTTCTCATTATTAGTGTATAGGAATGCAAGGGATTTCTGTGTGTTGATTTTATATCCTGCAACTTTACTATATTCATTGATTAGCTCTAGTAATTTTCTGGTGGAGTCTTTAGGGTTTTCTATGTAGAGGATCATGTCATCTGCAAACAGTGAGAGTTTTACTTCTTCTTTTCCAATTTGGATTCCTTTTATTTCTTTTTCTGCTCTGATTGCTGTGGCCAAAACTTCCAGAACTATGTTGAATAGTAGCGGTGAAAGTGGACATCCTTGTCTTGTTCCTGACTTTAGGGGAAATGCTTTCAGTTTTTCACCATTGAGGATAATGTTTGCTGTGGGTTTGTCATATATAGCTTTTATTATGTTGAGATATGTTCCTTCTATTCCTGCTTTCTGGAGAGTTTTTATCATAAATGGATGTTGAATTTTATCAAAGGCCTTCTCTGCATCTATTGAGATAATCATATGGCATTTATTTTTCAATTTGTTAATGTGGTGAATTACATTGATTGATTTGCAGATATTGAAGAATCCTTGCATCCCTGGGATAAAGCCCACTTGGTCATGGTGTATGATCTTTTTAATGTGTTGTTGGATTCTGATTGCTAGAACTTTGTTGAGGATTTTTGCATCTATGTTCATCAGTGATATTGGCCTGTAGTTTTCTTTTTTTGTGGCATCTTTGTCAGGTTTTGGTATTAGGGTGATGGTGGCTTCATAGAATGAGTTTGGAAGTTGACCTTCCTCTGAAATTTTCTGGAAGAGTTTGAGTAGGATAGGTGTTAGCTCTTCTCGAAATTTTTGGTAGAATTCAGCTGTGAAGCCTGAATTTCCACAGGCTGGATACAGATGGCTATGAGGCTGGACAGTAACGATTCTCAGACTTGACTGTGCATTAGAATCACCTGGAGGGTTGTGCAAACACAAACTTCTGGGCCTGTTCTCCATAGCTTCCCATGCAGTAGATCAAAGATGCAGTGTTATAATGTGCATCTCTATAAGTTTCCAGGTGACGTGGATGTTGCTGGCATGAGGACCACTCTCTGAGGGCTGGAGGAGCCATGTGACGGTAAGGAGTCTGGGTCCTTGAGTAACTGCATCAACAAAACTGCCTGCTGATCATGGACACATGTTTCCATTATACTTGCAATTTTACACACTGATAAAGCAGTCATTGCCATTTTAAATCATACAGCAAGTGGTGAGAGTAAGGAATGTTCAGGCATGGTGTTCATATTTAACTGGGACTTGAGGTAAATAAGCAAGAGAAGATATTTCTAGGAAGAACAAATATAAGCAAAAAAAAAACAAAAAATGATGGGGGTGGTAAAAAAGGAGTGACTGACAGGTGACAAGGGATTCCCTGGTGGCTCAGCTGGTAAAGAATCTGTCTGTGAGGCAGGAGACCTGGGTTTGATCCCTGGGTTGGGAAGAGCCTCTGGGGAAGGGAAAGGCCACCCTCTCCAGTATTGGAATTGGAATTCTCCAGGCCAGAGGGGTTGCAAAGTGTTGGACATGACTGAGTGATTTTCACTTCACTTCAACAGGAGACAATGGAAATGGAGGTCCTGGAATGGCTAGGACATGTCAACAGAGTGACTCTGCTGGAGAAAACAATTTGCATTAACAAGTGAGGAGTATCTAAGTCTCCAGATATAAACTAGAGTCCTTGGTATAGCCTAGAAAGTCATAGATAGGAAATTTAACTCAAAAGAGGGAATGAAAAGAAATTTATAAGGAAGTAGTTCAACCAGGCTGTTAAAAGTTACTGCTTAGAAGAATGATGTCCTGAAGTTTAGATTAAAGGGCTGAGGATGGAAAGCTCAGTGGGCCCTGTAGAAGCCCATTACCAGGACTCAGAGCCATTCAGATTTACCAGCAGGGTGACTTTATGACAAGATTACTTGATCAGTTAGAGCCTCAGTTTCCTCTTCTGTAAAATAAGAAAATGGCCTTTCAGGGTTGTTACAAGGATTGAATGCAAATACGTATGAAAACATCTGGCACAAATGTTTGCTGTGAACCGACAGTAACTATGAGCTATAAGGCCAGAATTCAGATGAAAGAAATGGAAAGAATAAATTCAATATCAAACGAGCATTTTGAGAACTCTGTAACCAACTGCATATTGGAGAAGGGATGACTGGGACACAGATTAAAATTTTTAACCTAGGATGCCTACAAAGAATATGATAAGTGATAGAAAAGCTGAAGATGGAAAGATAGGAGGATGCAAAACAATGACCTACTGTATTTTTGTTTGTTTGTTTCTGTTTTTTATTCCTTTATCTATTGTTCACACTTGGTCAAAAGGAGATTGGTAGACACCCCTGAACAAAATGGGCTGTTGGGATGTTTGTATTAAATATATTACACACCTCCAAACATCCATGGCCAAAATATGCCATAGTTGGCATACTTGCTTGAAAGAACTCACTGCATGGTAATTGGATTAACAGATAATCATAGGCTTCCCTGGTGCTTCCCTTGTAGTTCAGTCAGTAAAGAATCTGCCTGCAGTGCAGGACACCCAGGTTCAATCCCTGGGTTGGGAAGATCCCCTGGAGAAGGAAATGGCAACCTATTCCAGTAATCTCATGGACAGAGGAGCCTGGTGGGCTGCAGTCCATGGGGTCACAAACAGCCGGGCATGACTGAGCTACTAATACTTACTTAATTACCTATGATAAAAGATTTACTCCAAATTTCACTCATGGTACTGGAGAGAATATTTTCCACATTAAGATGACTCATTCCCAAGCATATTTTGTTGGCACATCAGCAGATTCTCAAGTAACCCAAGAAGGGTTCAGAAAGTGGGCATATCCACTGTGAGGTTACTGTGTGGCATACAGTAAGATCCTAATATCCATTTACACAGGAAACTGGCAGGTGGGACAGAAGTCCAGGCATGTTGTTGTAAACTCAAAACTACTCTAAGGAGCAGCCGTGGAATATTTCTAAATGTGGGGTGATCACACTACGGCAACAACACTCCATTTAAATTTCAGAGCCATCCTTGTCTCTAAACATACTTGAAGGCTTCTTTGGAACTGTGATGACATCTTATCGATTTCACTAAGTGACCTGGATTGATTGAAAACTTGGAGAAGCTTTAAACACTAAAAGTTCCTCAAGGGCATCTTTCCCTGGTGGATGTCCTATTTGTTTTCAATGCAGTGTTTTTCTTCCATAACCCATCTGCCTGATCATTTTATCCATCTGGTTTCTTTCTGAAAGAGTATAGGCATTGCAAGGGATCTCACTAAATCTGAAGTCAAAAGTCCCAAGGTAGGGGTTAGGAGCTGTCATACAGGTTTAAGATTTCATGTTTTAAGACGGACGGTCTTTCTTGGTGCCAGAGCACAGCTAGAATCTCTCATCTTAAGAAAGTATCATATTAGATGCAAAGGATGCAGCTTAAATGATAAAAATTACAAAAATTGGGAAAGACATTTTTTAAAAGGAAATATATCCTGTGTCCTTTGCTCACTGGCAATACATTTACCAGTGGGTGCCTTTATGGCTCACTTAATAACAGAACAAGAATAGGAACATGAAGAAAAATCTGAATCTTATAATTAGCCATTTCCAGAGGAGTGATAAATGAAAACACAGTACTTTTTGTTTTTCCTCTCTCCCACACCAGTGCACCTGTATCTAGACATTGCAGGGAGTCATTGTTCTTTTTGCATCACCACAGAATATGATTTTTCTCAGAAGAAAATTATTCCCTGGAGAAATCAGACTAGCCATCCTAGGGCAATTCATGAGACTTCTGTTAGCATTTCGACTCTAGGCTTAGTTTCAAAAATGAGAGTCATGTCATCTACTTTCTACACAAACTGAAACCTGAAGATCCGATCACTCTTGAAATTCACGAAATCCCACACTGAGAAAACTGAGGTGGAGTCTCAGAGCTGCTACAGTGGCAGTGACAGTGGATATGGTAAAGGCTAACTGCAGACAAATAAACTGTCACCACCTGAAATCAGCGCTTCCGCGGTACTGAAAGCACCTAGGCACAGAGACAATCAGTGACAGAAAATGCATTATGAGAATGTTCCTCCCTCAACTACGGTCACAGCCGTTTAATT
Organism: Oreotragus oreotragus; assembly: GCA_006410675.1. Lineage (NCBI taxonomy): Eukaryota > Metazoa > Chordata > Mammalia > Artiodactyla > Bovidae > Oreotragus > Oreotragus oreotragus. The sequence continues at coordinate 236,803 of SJYX01000369.1, forward strand.
CAAACAGAACATAATGAAGGTCTTTGCTGCATATTGCCATGTGTATAAATGGCTAGATTAGTGGTTAACCGTTAATTAGTAGCTTTTGCAAAATGTGGTCAATCTACTTGTGGGAAAGGAATATGGCTTGATTTATAGTTTATAATTACTTTTCTATATTGATATTGCTAATTATAATGTGTTTATATTCTGCTTAAAAGCTGCAACTGTGCCTTGCAATAATACATCAATATTTTTAAGGTTTAAAACATCTTGCAACACTCTTTGACATAAACTGCAGCAATAATTTCTTGGCTTTGTCTCCTAAAGTAAAGGAAATAAAACCAAAAATAAACAAATGGGACCTAGTTAAACTCAAAAGCTTTTGCACAGCAAAAGAAATCATGAACAAAATGAAAAGACAACCTACTGAATGGGAGAAAATATTTACAAATGATATAACTAATCTGGGATTAATGCTCAACATATAAGAACAGCTGATACAATTTAACATCAAAAAAAAAATTTTTTTTAAATGGGCAGAAGAACTGAATAGACATTTTTCCAAAGAGAAAATGCTGATGCTCAACAGGTACAGTAAAAGATGCTCAACACTACTTTTCCTCATGGAAATACAAATCAAAACCACAATGAGATACCACCTCATATCTATCAGAATTTGTTGCTATTCAGTTGCCAAGTTGTGTGTGACTCTTTTGTGACTCCACCAGGCTCCTGTCTCCTTGGGATTTCCCAGGCAAGAATACTGGAGTGGGTTGCCACTTCCTGCTTCAGGGGATCTTCCTGATCTGCTTCTTATATACCAGATCAGTTTCTCTTTACAACAATCATACATTCTACATTCTTCATCACTTTCCATTTTATGCATTTTCTTTTTTTTTTTTTAGTAAACATAATTTGGTAAACATACAACTAATAGTTATGTATACATATAAAACCTCACAAGTCAGAGAAAAGAAGCTTTTGCTTATTTGCATGTTCTGATTTTAGGTTCAGACAATCACCCTTTCAGCTGCAGCCTCTGCATCAGGGCAATAAATCCCCAAGTCTCTCATTCTCCTCCTGCTGTTTGCCATTTGTAGCTGAGCAGCTTAAAAGGAGAATCATGGCCACTGCATCACTGTGGACACATAAGGAATGATGAAAAGAGCAAAGAATTTCAGATGACAGATTTCAATCAACATCATGAGAAATGTCAGTCATAAAACAATGGTTTTGTGTGTGTGTGTGTGTGTGACAACACAATTATTTTCAAGCTCTCCCACCATTTCTGAAAAGAAATATCTTGCTCTGCTTTTAACAAGAGGGCAGCACGGAATAAGTTTCAGTAGTTTACTTTTTCTTCTCTACAACAAGTGTTTGCCTTTTTTTTTTTTTTTTCTGAGCATCAATAACTTCCTCTCTTTGTCAGTCAACTTCATAATCAAAAAACTCAAACAATGGGTAACGTAGTCTGTGAATTAACATTTCAAGTAAAAATAATCTCCTAAAATAGCTGTAAACTATGGTAACCTCTTAAATCTTAGTGTCCCCTATGGCTGAAAGAAGCCAGACATCAAATGCATTTTCCTTGGGAGGAATGTTAATTCCCATAAACTGAGCATCTGAGTAAATGCCAAGTGCATTAACCACCATGAATAAATAATACTAGCTGACATATTTTAATGAACNTTTTTTTTTTTTTTTTCTGAGCATCAATAACTTCCTCTCTTTGTCAGTCAACTTCATAATCAAAAAACTCAAACAATGGGTAACGTAGTCTGTGAATTAACATTTCAAGTAAAAATAATCTCCTAAAATAGCTGTAAACTATGGTAACCTCTTAAATCTTAGTGTCCCCTATGGCTGAAAGAAGCCAGACATCAAATGCATTTTCCTTGGAAGGAATGTTAATTCCCATAAACTGAGCATCTGAGTAAATGCCAAGTGCATTAACCACCATGAATAAATAATACTAGCTGACATATTTTAATGAACCTGTTAAGTCCCAGGCTCTTTAAAGCACTTAACATATTTGAACTCACTTAAATCCTGCAACAACCCCATGGGGGACGTTATTATTACCACATTTTACCTCTGAGGGATTTCAGGCACCCTAAAGCCTGATAGCCTCAGACCTCGTAAGTGGTGGGGCTGGCAATGAAGCAAGCAATCTGGCTCTGGAGCTCATGAGCTCAACCCTGATAATCCTAATCAAATAGCAATGGTCCTCACAGTGTGATATCTGGCCAAGAAACATCAGCAAAACCTGGCAACTTGTTGAAACCAGGAATTCTTTGGCCCCAGCCCAGACATCCAGTCAGGCAGAGTCCAAGCAGGTAATCTTGAGACAGGGTAACCAGTTGAGAAAAGACCTTGATGCAGGGAAAGACGTGATGCTGGGAAGACAAAAGGAGAAGACGGTGGCAGAGGATGAGACAATTATAAGATAGCATCACCAATGCAATGGACATGAGTTTGAGCAAACTGGGAGATAGGGAGGGACAGGGAAGCTGGGCGTGCTGCAGTCCATGGGGTCAGGATGTTTGCCTGTTGGTGAATGAACACACCATCGCAGTTATCTGGGTCATTAAGACCTTTTTTTGTACAGTTCTGTGTATTCTTGCCACCTCTTCTCACGCTCTTCTGTTATGTTCTTACTTAACAGGTCAGAGACTGGCAGTTACTGAATCTATTGTTCATCATGGATGTTTACATTTCCCCTCTCCAGGATAAAACAATGTAAATGGTTGACCTAAAACTGACATAATGTCATGACTGAAGGCAAGGACTTTCACTTGTGAGGATGTCCTCCTTCTAACCAGGAGGAAATATGAATTCACAGTAACAGATGTTTATGGAAAATGTAGAATCTTCAAGTAGATTGAACTGACTTGGCACGCTGTTAAGACATCCAAAAAAGATGAGTGTAATGCCATTCTTTCTCAGAAGTAATAGCTTATTATTTTACAGAAGGAAGATCAAAAGTTATCCCAGTGACTGTAATGTTAGACCTCTTATTCAACATATAAGGAGTGTGTCTTGAATGTTTGAGTATCGGAAGAAATATAATCATACTACTTTTGTCCTGCATATTCAAAATTATATTTATTAAATTATAATTAATCTAATTTTAATATAATTAAAATTATATTTATTAAAGTTATATCTCATGTTTACAAAGATCTTGACTTATGGATAACAATCTTTGAGGCAAAAATATACTGTTTTTTGGCTTACGTCTTTCTTCTTTTGCTGTCCAAATGGATGTAAGCCATCTGCTGTCACTGGAGGTGTCGTATACTTGATAGAACATTTTCTTAGAGGTAGCTGAACAAACTTGACTCCCTAGTTATTTAGGGAAAACAGTCCCATAGCTCATTTTTCCAAATACCTTGGAAGTTCTCAGCAAAGCTCATCAATTCATCTTTCCCATCCTTACTGAGATATGACTGACCTTGTTCCTTTCCATAAGGTAGCTCACTTTTCCTTTAAGTCAATTCCTCTGAAACATGAAACCTGTACACCAGGTAAGCTAATCTTCTAGATGCCATTAACTATTGTTCCAGCTGATTCTAAAAGCCTAAGATGATAGAACTCAGACAGGCTGTCCTCCAGAAATTAACATTACTCTAACTCCACAGCAGATGTTATAGATTCTATCAGAGACCGGTAAGCCCAAGACACCATATTTATGTGAAATGCCTATTTCACTGAAAGCTTATACCCTGTGGACAATTACTATAATTACTGAAGAGATCTATTCCCCGTATGTCTCAAGCTTGCTTGGTAAAGGGAAAAGGTGGCAAGTCAGAAGTGGAGTATAAGTTGGCACCTACTAATTGTCTTGATCTTTGTTCTTTTTATTGGTTTCCAATCTGTTATAAATCTGTTTCAAATCCTAAGAGATGATGGTGTGAAAGTGCCGCACTCAATATGCCAGCAAATTTGGAAAACTCAGCAGTGGCCACAGGACTGGAAAAGGTCAGTTTTCATTCCAATCCCAAAGAAAGGCAATGCCAAAGAATNATTCATGGGATCGCAGAGAGTCAGACATGACTGAGCAACTGAACTGAACTGAATGCGAAGAGCTGACACATTGGAAAAGACTCTGATTGATGCTGGAAGGCAAAAGGAGAAGAGGGTGACAGAGGATGAGATGAGTGGTTGGGTGGCATCACTGACTCAGTAGATACGAGTTTGAGCAAACTCTGGGAGATAATGAAGTACAGGGAAGCCTGGAGTGCTGCAGTCCGTGGGTGTGCGAACAGTCAGATATGACTGAGCCACTGAACAACAACAAGGCACTTTCTCAGGCAATTTACATGTATGAACTATAAGCATTTTAAATTAAAAAGCTACAATAAACAGGCTGTCACTGTAGGCAGGTAAGAGTAACTATTAATATTCCTGAGGTGGAGTTGCTCAGTCGTGTCCAACTCTTTGCAATCCTGTGGACTGTAGCCTACCAGGCTTCTCCATCCATGGGATTCTCCAGGCAAGAATACTGGAGTGGGTTACCATTTCCTTCTCCAGGGGATCTTCCCGACCCAGGGATCAAACCCGGGTCTCCTGCATTGGAGGCAGGCGCTTAACCTCTGAGCCACCAGGGAAGCCCTTATATATTCCTGAAGTCCCCTCCATCCCCCAAGTAGTAGGACACAGTATTGTTTCTGCATAGCTGCCCGGAGGAGCCCCTCTCTCTGCATAATTAGGGACTAAGCCCCTTCTCAGCTGGGGCACCNAAACCCGGGTCTCCTGCATTGGAGGCAGGCGCTTAACCTCTGAGCCACCAGGGAAGCCCTTATATATTCCTGAAGTCCCCTCCATCCCCCAAGTAGTAGGACACAGTATTGTTTCTGCATAGCTGCCCGGAGGAGCCCCTCTCTCTGCATAATTAGGGACTAAGCCCCTTCTCAGCTGGGGCACCGTAGTACTGCTCTCACTGAAGACCATCGCAAAGCGCAGGACCCAGTCAAATGAGGGTCCCAATGGTATTCCGTTCCTGGACTCTTCCTCTCAGTGTACTAGAGTCGGAGGGGTCCATTCAAAGTGTCATACCAGGAAGGACTGGATTCGGCATGAAAAGATAAACATTCTCTTGCCACTCCAGTGGTTTGCCTTTGTTGAAAATGTTGCTCTGTGACAGGCTGTATAATGTATATTCACCTGGATAGTTCCTCCTTCTTTCAAAGCAGACTTACACACCGAACTCTCTTCCCTCCATCCCCAATCCCCACCCCATGTAATCTTGACCACAAGGTCTGAATCTGGAGCTTGTCTTAACTTTTTCTCTTTTTCTTTTCCATTGGACTGTCTGCCTGTTTCTTTTTCCACATGTGTCTCTCCATTTCCTCTCTCTATATCTGTCTCCATTTCCCCTTTGATCACCATTCAACCTCTTGTTTTCTCAACCCCTCTCAGTTACCCTGTTCCCCAGACCTCAGTCGCAACTCCTTTCTAAATGTCCTTTACTTCTCTCCCTTTCTCTCTTGATACACAGACCACTTAATGAAACCTCATTAACAATACAGCCAATAACTAACAAAAACATCCTCTGGAAACACCTTTACTGTTGAGCCCTTCGAAGAAAAAAGGCTAGAGTCGCTGTGACATGTCACCATTCCCGGGTAAAAAGACTATAATAGCAATTCACCTGCAGTTACACTGAATAAGTATTTATAACAAAATTAGCCCAACATTGAAAGAAAGAGACTCTTATCCAATAACTATCATTTTAAATTTTAAGTAGACCTTATTGTATAAAACTGAATGATTAAGCTCTTATTTTCCTGTCAAAAACAGTGAAAAAAGACTGGAGGGTCTTATTCAACAGCCTTCCCTGTGGCTCAGTGGTAAAGAACCCCTCTGCCAATGCAGCAAACTCAGATGATGCAGGCTCAGTCTGCAGACTGGGAAGAGACCCTGGAGGAGGGCACGGCAACCCACGCCAGTATTCTTGCCTGGGAAACACCATGGCCAGAGGAGCCTGGGATGGCAAAGAGTCGGCCACAACGGAAGTGACTCAGCACGCACACGCTGTTGTTCAACAGACGCTGGGACCCTCAGTGACTGCGGTTGTCACGGAAATCTAATTTCAAAACTCTTTTCACTGGTCTGGGGAGAATATAAGGGGTAGCTTGTTTTCCTTAGACAATGTAGATTCCATTTTACAAAAGATACAGTAAGCTGTCTGTACCCATGAGCTCTGCATCTGCAGATTCAACTTGGTGTTGGATGTGAAGGGTTAACTGTATTCCCTTAAGCAATGATGCATTAGGATGTGACCCTTGCTCCAGTCTGGTTTCTCTGTGGTTTCTCACCAGGAATTGGTTGAGGGAAATATTTCTTCATTGCCAAGAGAGAGAAAAAAAATATGTATATATAAACTAATGAAGTGAAAAGAAAGCCCACAAACACCAAAGCTTTCATTGCTACATCATTTGGAAGGATAAGAGTATCCATATTAATTTTTTATGCTACAGATATTTAAATGACTCAGTATGCAGTGATTCTTACAGAAATGCAGACACTGTCTTGTTTAGCTTTGAGCAAGTTATGTAACCTACACATCTATTGTCTTGATCTATAAGATGCAGATAAAAGCAGTTCGTACTTTCAAGACTGTATTTCATAGCACATGGCATATTACAAGGGTTTAACAGGTGGACTACTAACGCCACTCCTGTCATCATCATCATCACCACCACTGTCCCATCATCTCAGTCCCTGTCACTGTCCGACTCTTAGCGACCCCATGGACTGCAGCCTGTCAGGCTTCTCTGTCCATGGGACTTTCCAGGCAAGAGTACTGGAGTGGGGTGCCATTGCCTTCTCCAGGAGAGTGTTAAACTATGTACAAAAATGGGAAAAGAAAACACATTCTTCTACTGTGATTTGTTTTGTAAAGACAGAAGATAATATATAACAGAGAGATCACAAGTAGAACAAAAAATCTTTTTTTTTTTCTAAGAAGGAAATTATTCCACCTTAAGTACTTATCAGAGGTCAGTTTCTATAGTCATCAAATAATTGAACTCTCTCCTTAATGTACATTTGCTATGTATCTACCCAAGTCATGAGGCAAGTGAGTTTATACATATAACTATAAACAGAAATTCATCTGAATTTAAAACCTGTTAATTTTGTCATTAATATCAGAAAATTATGAATTCCATAAAACTTGTGAGACAACTCAGGCTTAGATGATAAATAATCTTTTTCTAATACAGCTTGCATTATAATAGCTACCTCTCTCTGCATTCTCTGACTTCCCCATGATTTTCCATCCATCTGAATTGCTTTTCTTTGTAGCTTTTTTTTATGACTGCATCAAAAGCTCATCAAGGGGCTCAATGACAGTGAGACATAAGATTATGGAAAAAAAGCAGTAGGATACTTTGTTAAAATGGTATCTTAGCTGAAAAATGTGCAAGAATATGGATTTACCCAGTAAGACATGTTCTTCAAAATTAATAAAACAGGGACATTTGCTTCTTAATACAGTCTTTCGGCCTGAAATAGGAAATATCAGGAATGACACTGGCAGAGCACCATCAAACAGATGTTTATAATGTCAAGCCATAAACACTTTGTGGTATATTCATATACTGGAATATTCCACAGCAATAAAAAGAAGAAGCTACTATTATATGCAATAGTAAAGATGCATTTCTAAAGCATTATACTGAAAGAACTCATGTACACATGTACACAAAACACACATACAAAGTCTGATTCCATTTGAATATACGCGATTCAGTGAAGTTCAAAATTAGGCAAAATTGACCTTCTGTATGATAAATAGGGCTTCCCTGGGGACTCAGCTGCTAAAGAATCCACCTGCAATGTGGGAGACCTGCGTTCGATCCCTGGGTTGGGAAGATTCCCTGGAGAAGGGAATGGCTATCCACTCCAGTACTGTGGCCTGGAGAATTTCATGGACTGTATAGTCCANAATTGACCTTCTGTATGATAAATAGGGCTTCCCTGGGGACTCAGCTGCTAAAGAATCCACCTGCAATGAGGGAGACCTGCTTTCGATCCCTGGGTTGGGAAGATTCCCTGGAGAAGGGAATGGCTATCCACTCCAGTACTGTGGCCTGGAGAATTTCATGGACTGTATAGTCCATGGGGTCGCAAAGAGTCAGATACTACTGAGCAACTTTCACTTTCACTTTTCAAGATAAATAATTCTATTTACATTAAGTGAAAGAGAAGACAAAGTTAATCTATTAGTCATAGGAAATGGAACCAAGAGGATTTATCTTGTGTGACAAATATTTTTCTTTGATTTATGTGGTGGTTACCTTCATATGTGTACGTGCATATATATATATACACACACACATACATTCACACACATGTAGCTGTGTGTGTAAAATCATTGAGTGGAACATTTAAGATCTACATATTTTCATCTATGCAAGTTATACTTCATTAAAAAAGTTAAAAAGAATAAGCCAACAGGATAGAAAGATATATTAGTTTTTATAGGAAGTGCACCTAGAGAACAGTGGGAACACAGAATGTTTATTATAGGTTAACTTGGTCACTTTAACTTATCTTCAGCTTATTGACTTTTGTGTAGAATTTACTAGTAGTTTTGGAAAGGCTAGACCTAGATACTTCCAAGTAGCAAGTCACTCTTGGAGCCTTTTGCTCCACCACAGGCATCCTGGTTATCTTAGGATACATTCTGATATCCATTAGAAATCAAAGGAAAGACTAGTCTCAGCTCTACCGTGATATCAATTCCAAGAATCAAAATTTCGAAGGCTCAGGTCAGTCCCTGTGCTATCAGGAGAGCATGTTCGGAGCTGTTTATGATTCAGTTCCTGCCAGTCTCTCCACCACTCACCCAAACTCCTCACAACCTCCAGCTCTTTTTAATATGTCGACAAGCCATTTGCTGCTTTGAGACCTCTGTAAATTGTAAATGCTGCTCTTGCTAAATGCAACCCCTCAACTGCTTCTTTACTAGGTCAACTACTATTAGTCTTTTAAGGATTAATTCGTGTGTCACCTATTTTTGGCAGATAATGCCCTCTAACTGTTAGTGTTCACGGAAACCCCTATTATCACAATTCATCCTCTGACATTATTGAGGCAGGAGATGGATGGGCCCCTGGGCTGGACAGCTGGTGTTTGTCAAGTGTAGTAAAACGGAAGCTTTGTTTTCCCAAGACACGCCAAGGACAAAGCTAGTGGCAAGAGCTGAGCTCTGCTAAAGCAGAGAGATAAGATGACCACTTGAAAGGTCAAGGAAAGCTTTCCTGATTACACATGTGCAGGAAGGCTCCTGGGGGGTCAAAAAGGGGGCGGTAACACTCCATAATAGGCGATGTCAAGCCCTCCATTGGTCTCTGCACTGGAATCCATCTTGGTGAAAAGTTACACTTGAAAATGAAGAAGGATCCTAGTACAGGCTGGATGTGGGAAAAGAAACAAGATAATCAGCTAAAGGTAAACAAAGACCTGGAAGAACTGCCCTATGTAAGTGATTTATCCGCCTCTTTACTGTGCTCCTTCTCATTAGAGGATATCCACACACTTTCTCTCTGGGCCTGTATTTCCGCCTCATTTCAATCTTAAAACGGTTCTCCGTGTGCTCCCTGACTTGTGTCTCTAATAATCAACTGTGTACCTGTTTTTGTTTGTTTGCTTGCTTGTTTTTTTTCTCCCTTGAAACATTCTTGCTTTCAAATGGAAGCGGGAGCCAAGGCCACTCGGCGTCTAGCATCTAGCCCCTAGCCCCTAGATTAGTGGTAAGAATTTCTGGTTTTCACTCAGGCTAGCCAGGTTCAATTCCTGGGCAGGGAACTAAACCCACTTACTTCAGGATTGCTCAATCTCTCTGAAAGATTATTCTGATAATCTCATTTTTTTAAAAAAAATTCTGATTTCCCAAATATAGCAGGGGTACTTTTACTATGGGGGTGGCATCTTATCACTAGCACTTATTAGGATTTCTGGGCTGTAGTCAGCTGAAGTGTGTTGAATTTATGTTAAGTAATATGTTGTCTTGTGCTAAAAGATCCTCGAATCCAAAAGACAAACTGGTATTTCTGTCTAAAATGTGAATTTTAAGGGAAAAAAAAAAGATAATTTTAGCACTTTTAAAAGGCACAGGGTGTTAAGAGTTTAGGGAAGCAATTTTCTAAGTCAAGTGACAAGCGTGAAAAATCCTCTTTTACAATTGATTAAGAGAAGAAAAACGTCTCTATTTAAATTTGGAAGGAGGTAATTTTAACTTTAAAATCTTATTTAACATAATAGCACATACCTAACATCAAGAACATGCTGAACTGGAGAAAATAATAAAGGCTCTCTGCCCCTCCTCTTAGCCAAGAAAGATAAGTCAAGTGACAAGCGTGAAAAATCCTCTTTTACAATTGATTAAGAGAAGAAAAACGTCTCTATTTAAATTTGGAAGGAGGTAATTTTAACTTTAAAATCTTATTTAACATAATAGCACATACCTAACATCAAGAACATGCTGAACTGGAGAAAATAATAAAGGCTCTCTGCCCCTCCTCTTAGCCAAGAAAGAAGAGATTATCAAGCATCTAGTTTTTGTTAAAGAACATGAAAGAAGCCCCATCAGTCTTCTAATATCTTTAAATGATTTTTCTTCCAGCCATCCTTATGGCTAAGTTAATGGCCCTTTGAATTCTCACTACAGATTTGCTTTCATAGTTCCACCTTTAATAGTTTCAAGAGCTTCTGTCTTATTACTAACACTTAACTCAAACTAATGACATTTTAAACTACTGTAGGTGCATTTCTTCACAGATCACAGGTGAGTTTGTGGGCTCCTGGGATAACCCCTCCTCCTACCCCCACGCCCCACATGCAAAGAAGGGAAATCTTATCTCAGTCCACGGTGATGGAAGGAGGTAATGGATCAAGTCAATGGTCTCACAAATGGTGATGTACGCCTTTGGCTAATTCATGTTCATGTATGACAGAAAGCAAACCAATACTGTAATGTAATCATCAATCAATTAAAAATAAATATAATAAAAATAAAGTGTAAAAGATCATATATACATATAAGGATAATTTGGAAAAAATAAAAATTGTTTCCTTTTCCTTGTGATAAGGGGGGAAAAAGCAGTTAAAAATAGCCCTGAAAGGAGATGAAAATTATGTATTAGCTTCATCAGTTTCAAAGATAGGCTTTTCAAACTGTTAAGGCATTTGTGACTTTCTTCCCCTCCACTCAGTTTATATATATCTGGGCCTCTCCGATGGCTCAGATGGTAAAGAATCTCTCTGCAAGGTAGGAGACCTGGGTTTAATCCCTGGGTTGGGAAGATCCCCTGGAGAAGGAAATGGCAACCCACTCCAATATTCTTGCCTGGAGAATTCCATGGACAGGGGAACTTGGTGGACTACAGTCCAGGGGTTGTAAAGAGCTGGACACGACTGAGCAACTTAATACTTTCACTTTTCCTTTCTCTCGGCTTCTGATTTTACAGTTCACCTCTCCCTGATGACTTTTCTGTTTTACTTCTTCTTCTTCAACTTTTCCTCTATTCACTCCATTGTTTTCTAACTGTCTTGTACTTGAATAAAATTCAGATGATGTTAGTTGCTTAGTTGTGTCCAAGTCTTTGCAATCCCATGGACTGTAGCTGACCAAGATTCTGTGTTTTTGGCAAGGCAAGAGTGCTAGATTGGGCTTCCTTTTCCTTCTCCAAGGGCACATTCTGACCCAGGGATCAAACATGGGTCTCCTGCATTACAGGCAGGTTCTTTACCGCCTGGGTCACCAGGAAAGCCTAGATGGGTACTTTCATTTTGTTTCCATCTATTTCACTTCTGTCCCAGTGCTTTTCTTTACTTGTGATTTCCCCTCTTTCTTCTTTACCTATTCCTCTCAGCAATACTCTTGCCTTCATCATCTTTAACTACATTACACACACACACACACACACGTACTTTTTTTCAATAGCTTATAAGAGAAAACTAGAGCTTTAACATTTCTCACCAATCATTTTAATACTACCCACTCATTTTCAATGTGAGAAAACTGGACTGGCAGAAAAAATTTTCCCAGGCTACATAGCGCCCTACCTTGATGGTGGTGCAATATAAGAATTGATGCTGGTTAGATTCATGTGTAAATTCACTATCTCTATCTAGCGATAGAGTTGGCGATGATTAAACCACATACACACCACATATTTTCTATAAGCCAAAATATAATCAAGTTCTACAGTATGAAACAAACGCCTAGAAGGACACTGCATCATGATGTGAGAATAGAACAAATATGCCCTATGAAGTTCCCCTAAGGCTTTCACTCTACATGTCATGTCATAACCTCATGTCCAAAACCAGCTTGATATTCTGGAGGACAGGATTATTACTTGTCCTATACAGTTATGCTTTTTTTGTCAGTTACCATGAAATATCCTTTGAAGATCCTCAAAAGATCTGCGTGACCATGTCTTCCTTCCTTGAGGTCTATGGTATGTAAAGTGGGAGATGGTAGTAGGAGTTTAAGGGGATGATATTTAACTATGAATACACTCCTCCAATTCTCTCTTAAACCAGGTTTTTGTTAACACCACTCAGATGAAACAGTTTGCCAAAAAAAAAAAAAAAAAATTCACAATGAGCTCCACACTGCCAGGTTAAATGATCAATTCTCCATAGTTCTACCCAACTAAGCAGTAGTATTTTGGTGATGCTGATGAAAATCCCTATATTCTGAAATATTTTCTTAGCCTGGTTCCAAGGAAACAGGCTCATGTCATTTTCATTTGATCTCATGGGTCAATCTACTTTCTCCTCTTTCCAACCTCTTAATGCTGAAATGTCAGAGAAACTGCTCTTTGGTTCCCCATTATTCTGTATATTACTTCTTTCGGTGCCATCTCCATGTCAATGACTCCATGAAAATAATTCTATTTCCAAAAGCCCCTTATAAATTGAGGCTCACATTCTCAATAGTCTACTTCATTTCTCCACTTGGTTATCTAGTAAACACTTTCAGTTCAACACATCCAAATTTTGTTTGTTGACCTAAAAATGGCTCTGCTGTCAGCTCTTCCATCACCTAATGACAATTCCATATTTCCAGTTGCTCATGTAAAGAACATGCAATCATTCTTGACTCATATATTTTTTTAATGTCCAAAATTCTGATGACTTTATTTTCAAATTGTATTTTAAGCCCACACACTTCTCATTATCTTCATTGCTACCTCCCTGTTTCAGTCTACCATCATCTCTCACTTAGTTTACTTTAATAGCATCAGAACCATCCTCCTAGACTTCGTCTTCATTCTCCTATATTTTAAAGTCAACCTAAGAGCCAATATTGATAATCACGATGGTGTGATCACTCACCTACAGCCAGGCATCCTGGAATGTGAAGTCAAGTGGGCCTTAGAAAGCATCACTATGAACAAAGCTAATGGAGGTGATGGAATTCCAGTCGAGCTGTTTCAAATCCTGAAAGATGATGCTGTGAAAGTGCTGCACTCAATATGCCAGCAAATTTGGAAAGCTCAGCAGTGGCCACAGGACTGGAAAAGCTCAGTTTTCATTCCAATCCCAAAGAAAGGCAATGCCAAAGAATGCTCAAACTACCGCACAATTGCACTCATCTCACACGCTAGTAGAGTAATGCTCAAAATTCTCCAAGCCAGGCTTCAGCAATACGTGAACCATGAACTTCCTGATGTTCAAGCTGGTTTTAGAAAAGGCAGAAGAACCAGAGATCAAATTGCCAACATCTGCTGGATCATGGAAAAAGCAAGAGAGTTCCAGAAAAACATCTATTTCTGCTTTATTGACTATGCCAAAACC
>SJYX01000369.1:252172-263194 GCA_006410675.1 Oreotragus oreotragus
TTCTTTGGAAGGACTGATGCTAAAGCTGAAACTCCAGTACTTTGGCCACCTCATGAGAAGAGTTGACTCATTGGAAAAGACTCTGATGCTGGGAGGGATTGGGGGCAGGAGGAGAAGGGGACGACAGAGGATGAGATGGCTGGATGGCATCATGGACTCGATGGACATGAGTCTGAGTGATCTCCGGGAGTTGGTGATGGACAGGGAGGCCTGCTGCGATTCATGGGGTCACAAAGAGTCGGACACGACTGAGTGACTGAACTGAACTGAAGAGCCAGTATTATCCTTTTTAACATATTGGACAATACAAGCTATTCCTGTGCTTTAGTGCTGAAAAGATCTTCTACTTTAATCCTATAAAATGATATCATTTTTTAATGGCCTTCAAGGTCCTATGTGACCCAACTCTCCCATTATCTCTTGCTGTAATTTAGCTTTTGTTTGATATTGGAGTATAGCTTATTTAGAACACTGCATTCATTTCAGGTGTACAACAAAGTGATTCAGTTATATATATACATATATCCATTCTTTTTCAGATTCTTTTCCCATATACATTATTACAGAATATGGAATAGAGTTCCCTATGTTACATAGTAGGTCCTTGCTCATAATCAATTTTATATATAGTATTGTGTAAACATCAATCCCACACTTCACGTTTATTTCTCTGTTCCAGCCTCATAAGCTTCTTTGTCCCTTACACATACCAGAGATTCTCCAGTCCAAGCACCCTTGTGCTTCTCTCTATACTCTGTATAATCTTCACCCAGGTTTTAACTTGGATGGTCCCTTCACTTCCTTAAGTCATTTATCAGATATCATCTTGTTAACAAGGCTTATCCTGACCAGTCTATTTAACACTGCAGTGCTCCCACCACCGCTGATGAGCCCCTTAGCCTTCTCTATTTTTTCTCTCTTTATAGCACTTGCCAGGTGTGATGTGAGCAAAGGGGCAGAGTGGGCAGCTCCAAACTCCTGTCCCTCAATTCAAAAATTGAAAACAATGGAAACTGTCAAAAGCAACTTTGCCATAACTCTGGAAGATGATCAAAGTTTTACAGCAAACAATGCTGAATGCTAAATTAAGAAAAAGACCAGCTTGAAAATGGTAGAAAAGCTTTGTGGATTTTTTTTTTCCCAACCCCTACCCTCTCCCAGTGGCAGTCTTGAAGACCTGAAGACCACAGCCCACATTCTTGGGGGGACCCTAGTGCATGCCAGAGAGTGCAGAGCAGAGTTTATTAGCAAAGTATTGTTTTTCTCTATTGTAATCTTTCTGGAGACCACCTGAGGGATGGGTGCAACATACTTCTCTCTGTTTTACCTAAACTGGGACTCATTCAGAGAGAGAAAAAGGCAGACATTGTTTATGCATATTATAAAGTGATTGAACAACATACAGTCACCTGGAGCAAACGATTATTATGGAAACATACAAATGATACCTGAAACCCTGGGAGGAAAATCTGAAAGAGTATTTCCTTGGTAAATTAGGGCATTAGCAAATGCCTGTGTACACTAGAGGGGGTGGGTTTTAGAAAGCCACATACATACCCAGGGAAGGATGGAGGCTCAGAAAACTCATGAGAAGACTTTCATCTTTGATTAATCCCAAGGATCAGCACAAGCAGGTAGTGAAGGTTAAGGCAAAATTGCAAATAACCTAGCTAAGCGTTAAAGTAATGTTTCAGAACAGAGCCAAACCACAAAGACTGAGTATTATGTATTAAATTAAGTCTATCTCAAAATTCGTATGTTGAAGTCCAAAACCCCAGCACCTCAAATGTGACCTTGTTCAGAAGTAGGGCCATGATGACTGTAATTAATAAAGTCAAGATGAAGTCTTCAGAGTGGATCGAATCCAATATGAACAGCATCCTTATAATAAGGAAAAATCAGAACACAGAGAAAGAACATCATATGATGATGAAGGCAACCCAAGGGATGCCAAGCTTGCCAGCAAATTGTCAGAGATAGGCAGGAGGCAAAGAACAGACATGCTTTCATACCCTGAGAAGGAATAACCCTGTTAACACTTTCATCTTGGACTTCTAGCCTTTCAAACTGTGAAAAAAAGCACACTTCTGTTGTCTAAGTCACCCAGTCTGTACTTTGCTACGGAAGCCCTAACTAACTAATCAGGGCTGTGAAAGGCATTTCTTGTTGCTATTGTTCTTGTTTGTTTTGTCTTAGCTCCTGGCATTTAAGGAAATTTTTGTCAAAATGCTAACTGAATACAAGCTAACAGAGCAGGCACTTCAGTGACTCCACAAATGATAAGGAATAGTGTCTTTTTAAGTTTGGAGAAATCTCTGAACAAACCAACAACTTCAGCCTTCCACAACCAGGCACATCAAACCCTGGGAAATGGGGAATCTTAGTTCCAGAGTGACCACAGTACAATATTCAAATGCCCAGTTATCAAAAAAAAAAAAAAAGGTGTACAACAAAATAGGTAAGTCCAGTCCACTTCAAGGGAAAAAATGATACAAACTATCCATTACTATGACCTAATGTATGCCCTAAAGTATGCCCTAATTAGTAAGATACTAGACTTACCAGATAAAGACCTTAAATTAACATCTTAAATATACTCAGATAATTAAAGAAAATAATGAGCAAGGAACTAAACACTAGGAAAATGATGAATATATGGAATGAGAATATTCATAAAGAGATAGAATTTATACTGTTTACCAACGGTCAACATTACTATTTACTTATTTCTTATGCATGTTTATAGCAATAAATTATTATTATTACTCTCCTTTTGCTGTGCTTTAATCTCCACGAGGAAAGGAATTTTTGTTTCCTGGTTACCAGTGTCTAATCAGTGCTTGACAGATAGGAGGCCGTCAACATTTGTCAACTGATGGACAATAAAGGGTCTCTTCCACATTAAACAGCCCGTTACCTATAGTTCTCTGATATAAAGAAACACTAACGTTGATGTGATAACAGTGAATACAGCTCTGGAGTAGGTAGGTACAATAAAGAGGGAAGGATATTTGTAAAGTGAAAGTTTCTGAATGTGATGAGGTACGGAGCGAGGCTGAGGTGTGAGAGAAGGACCGAACACATCAGAGGGGAAGGGAAAGGGAGCCGAGACTGATGGTGAGACTCGAAGAATGTATAGTCTTTCTTAGAAGAGGGATACATAAGGCAGGCAAAGGAAGAGAGGGGCATCTCTGTGAAGTAAATGACACTTGGAAAGAATGTAACTCAGACAAGATAAAGGGTGAAACAAGACGGCTACAAGAAAGTGAAAGTGTTAGTCACTGTGTTTGACTCTTTGTGACCCCACGGACTGTAGCCTGCCAGGATCCTTTGTCCATGGGATTCTCCAAGAAAGGATACTGGCGTGGGTTGCCATTTCCTTCTCCAGGGGATCTTCCTCACCCAGAGATCAAACCTGTGTCTCCTGCACTACAGGTAGATTTTTTACTGTCTGAGCTACCAGGGGTTATAAGAAGGACATCCTAATATTCAACCATATCTGTCAAGTCATATATATGCTAGGTTTATTAGTAAATGCCAAAGTTTCGGGAAAAAAAAAAAAAAAGGATGGATAATCCCATGGAACCCATGGGTCTGAGACACTGCCCTGAAGGATTAGATTCCAGTTGGGTGTGCTGCCCATGATTATAATCTGTGTGGTCATAAAGGGGATATGTGGTACATTTTGAACTGCAGAAGTATTGCTTGGTTTTTCAGGGTAGGCTAATTCTGAAAAAAGCAGAAATTCTTTAAAAAAAAAAAACAAAACAATGATTTGATCTCTCACACACAAATACACACACGCACACAAAATACCTCTATTTTCCAGATCAACAAGAAATGGTAAAATGGGAAGCCCTGGCATATTATAGGCAGTGAAAGGATCTGATATGAATATGGGCCAGGAATCTAGAATAGGTTAGAGAGGCTTGGGCTGCTGACCTCCCTACACATCCTCCAAATTTGTATTTTTTTCAGCCTGCATGGTATCTCTCTGATTTACAAGTTGGTTCTTAAGGAAATGCACTTGACAGTAATTATTCTAGTATGCTATTTTCTTATTTACATTTTTCTTTATCACCTGTCACCTCCACATTAAGAGGGCAATTCCAGGAGAGCAGGGGTGTGATCTGATTGTCATCTGCTATATATCTCAGTTTTTAGATCAAGGGCTGATATCTTGCTAGAGCTTATAAACATTTACAACAGATTCAATGAAAAACATTGTCATAACACTGAACATGTAATATTCTCACTTCTCTTTCATCAAACAAGGCTATAGGTCTATTATTAATTATAGCATTGCTTAGAAATACTATTGTGGTTTAAGGTGATATTTTATTTCTTGGCATTTTCTGTCCTTCCCCTAATAAAACTCTGTGATGTGTGTGGAACATTTCAGGTAATCAAAAAGACTAAAGCAGGGCATATATAAACTGGAGCCAGAAATATTTTCATTCAGCTCTTCATAGCTTTGATCTCTGGTTTTAAGAAAAATAGAGAATGTCTATCTTTTTTTTTTTTTATGTTGCTTAGCTCTTTTTTTTTTGTATTTATTTATTTTTTTACGCGAACTCCCAAACATGAACCCCCCTCCCACCTCCCACCCCACATCATCCCTCCAGATCATCCCCATACACCAGCCCTAAGCATCCTGCATCCTGCATTGAACATAGACTGGCAATTCATTTCTTACATGATAGTATACATATTTCAATGCTATTCTCCCAAATCATCCCCCCCTCTCCCTCTCCCTCTCCTTCTCCCTCAGAGTGAGAATGTCTATCTTGAGTAAAAAAAAAAAAAATGCATGAAATAACCAACTTTTTCATGCCAGATCTACAGCACTTTTTGTCTTTTCTTACATACATCACTAATTTAATTCAAGAACCAAGCTGAGCTATAGACCCATTGGAAAATCATCACCAATAGTCAGAGCTGTGAGAGTTGTCTTTGAAAATTCATCCTTTATTATGTTCACTCCCTGATGCTAATGATTATGTCAGAGATGAAAAGAGCCTGGCCAATGATCCTTGCTGGCTATAATTAGAGGATGTTTAGGACAGCCTACTCTTGAAGAAGCTGAGCGCCGTACAGGGCAGAGTCCATGGCAATTTGACCATTTTGCTTTGAGGACTTGTTGAGGGCTGGAGAGGATGAATGAGGGTCCCTGCTAATGGGGTAACAGAAAATAGCAAAATGCTAGGGGTCCCTTGGCTCATCAGACAATACAGAAAGACTAAAAATCATGGAGCTGTTTTGGCTCAGGAGCTGGAGAAGTGCTGCCAAATCTAGAGACATTCTTTTATATCCCATGTAGAGGGCAGCCAGAGGGGTCAGAGCTGACCTTTTCTGGGCACAGTTGTTATCATTGTCTCATTGAAATAGGGGAAATGACCCCCTGGGCTGGCAAGCACCGAGGCTCTGGTTTTTTTTATAAATGGAGAATAAATACAAATAGAAGACAAAAGTTGATGAACATGATTTTCACAGGACCCATGCCTTTGCTAGCCCTTTGGCCTAAGGCAATCTACTGTCAATTGTTCATGCAAATATAGAGGCGATGAGCCAAGAGTTTAGATGTTTGCTGAGTGTGTTCCAAATACAGATCTAAAGGAAAAAAAAAAAAAAATGTTGATTACTGATTAGCTTTTTCTTATTTCTATTTGAAGGTACAACATTTAACACAGTCAAAGATTGAAAGGGATGTAATAGTGTTCTGAGTATTTGGATAATGCTCCATCCCAGTAGAGTCCACTGTGGAACATCCCCAAAATGAAAAAAAGATTAAAAAATAGGAGAGGAAAACATACTTGCCCATATGGAATATGCTCGAAAGTTTCATTTCATATATCTCACAGCTGTGTTTAGAAACCTTAATGCAACTGAAGGCATTTCTTTTTTCATTTACTTAGGAGTGTGACATCAGATGCACAGCCACAATCCTGTGATCCCGTCCTCTATATTAGTGAACAAATCTCCACTCTGTGTCAACGTACAAGACAACATGGGTAGACAGAAGCCACACAAGTCTTAAAGAGCAAAATGAAAAGCCTCGTGTTCTTTCTGGGTAGCGTTGCAGAGTTTTGCATGAAGAGGTGTTGTTTTGCCACATGGCAAAAATATGCTCATTGATAATAGCGTTTCCTCACCATCTTGCTCTTGAGGCCATGTTTCTTTCTTAGCAGATTCAGGATGCTATCTTGTGTCTACTTTAACAACTTTGAGTATCCCTACAAACATATGAAAGTGTATTTTGTTTCAGTAATTTGTATTAAGCTACTCAGTCATTTCCTAAGACATGTTGAACCTGGGTCTTGCAATGATGGAGTTACTAATATGCCTATGACGTGTCTACAGCTTGGAAAGAGAGGACCTCAGCACAGACCCTGGAATGTGCACCCAAATCTGACACTTCATCCCTCTATAGAGTCATTTGAGTGAGCTTCCTCATTCCCTTTTATCACATCCCGTTTTCATTCTCAGACGCTGCCTAGACTTCAGAGTAAGATACAAATTCCTCAGTATAGTTTACAAGACCTTTCATGATCCAACCCTGGCCCACTTCTCAGCCATTTGTGCCAGGTCCTTATGGGGTATGTATTTCCTCCATCCAGCCAGGCATCCAACCACTTAAAAACCAGTTTGATCACCTGCCAGTCCAGGCCAAGCTCAAGGCATTTGTGGTATGATGGCATGTAAAGCATAAGTCCCCAGGTAGAGACAAGTAAAGAGATGCTACAATGGTAGGAGCTATGGGGAGGTGCCATAAGAGCGACAGATGGAGCCCCTCACCAGACCTGCCTGGAGTGCAATGGCTGTAGATGGCTTCCAAGGGAAAATAATATCTAATCGGAGACACGCATGTTAGAAAGGAGTTAATCTGGCAAACAGTGCAGTGACCACAACTGTAGGAGAGGGAAGAGTTTCCCCATGAACATAAATGAGAACATTTTTGAAAAGCTGGAAGAAGTTTAGAATGGCTACAAAGAAGGTGTGGGTTGCCGAATGAATGATTTAATGTTACCCCGCTATGCCCTGCTCCGTCACTCCTGTTCCCACCACTTGGGTTGAGAGTAGAGAAGCTTCTCATTGTCCAATGAGCGTTAGCACACCAGTTTGTTTCATCTCTCAGGCGTCTCCCACAACCGCAGCATCACCACCCGAGTCAAGCTGGCACATTGTCTCACCCTAAACCATCCATTCTAAACTGTGTCTACAGTATTTCTATTACACGGTCAACAACTACATTCTGATACATTTACTCAGCTGTGTATGCTTTGAGCATGGGATCTTTGTCCTTATTTTTCCAACTTAGCACAAAGCAAAGCACACAGTAACTACTTAAATTTTTGAGTGAAAAGGAATGGAAATAGTTAAACGGTCTTTTGTTTTTGCGGCTCATCTGCCGATGTCTTGGTCTGGTTTGGAAGATGGGCAATCTTCTTCGGACTTGTATTGCAATTAATTCAAAGCCTCTCCATGACCACATGGGTGCCTTATAGGACTTTTATCTCCCCGAGATAACACAGAAAGGAACAGTGACAAAACCATAACCTGGCTTGTTTAAAAAGCCCACATAGACCATGCAGCCTTCTGGGGAGAATAATTAATTAGATTGGAGTAGAGACAGAATAGAAAGAAAGACAAATATTTGATCTTTTTTGAGTGAGTGGATAGAGTTCTTTTAACATGCAAAGCATGCTGTATGAAATCTTTGGAGACCTGGCCCATCAGAAAAGGAAGACAAAGCCCAAAACCAGCAGAGGAGTTCCTTTTCTTTACAGTGTCTTCTTTCAGAAGTAACTTATCTTTTCAAATTAAAGGAAAACTTAAATTGTCATCAGCAACTTTTGTTACATCAGAAAGATGCCAATAAACGCCCTCTCCTCCTTCTACCTCTCAAAGAATCTTTGTAGCTACAAGGAAGGCAAAGGGAAAGACTAGGGGCAGGAAGCTTAAGAGAAAAAGAATGCAAGGACAAAAGAGACCCAGGAAGGAAAAATGATGGTGATGCCTGGGGTGGGTGGTATGCTATATGACCCTGGGGACTGGAGGAGACCCTGAGAGGTAATGGCGGAGAGAATCCAGAGCCGAAGGCTTCAGGCTTCCTTTGCAGGGGGCCCAGGCTTGATCCCTGGTCAGGGAAATAGATCCCACATGCCACAGCAGAGAGTTCACACGCCACAACTTAAGATCCTGCGTGCTGCATGCGGCAACTAAGATCTGGCACAATCAAATAAGTAAATACATAAATTAAAAAAAAAAAAAAGGTGTCCTGCTATGGAAGCAATGACAAATTACAAAGGGAAAATATTCTCTCAGAAAATGCAGCTCACTTACGCATACTTGGACTGTGTTATTATTTCACCTCTTATTAAAGATAATGATCTCACAGAAAGCTCTTGAAGCATAATAAAACAAGGATATATGCTAATGGTGATATTATTATGAGACTAACACGATCTTTTCAAGAGAAGACTATCAACTAAAATAACAGACCAGATATAGGGCTTCATTTGTATTTCATGGCTGGAAGTTTGAACAGATTCTGCATAAATTAGGTAAAATTTAAGACACTCACACCCCAGCCACTCTACACAGCACCAACCACTCCGGCAGCAGTCATGTGCTGACAACACCCATACCTTCCACGGTGGCTCGTTTGGGCTGAATGGTGATGGCTCCTTCTGCGATATCTTCATGCTGGTGCAGTGGGTTGATTTTGGACCCCCAGCTGTCTGATCCCACCCAGAGAAAGTGGCCTACTTGGTCAGCTCTTTTGGCTGCTGCAAGGATCTGCCTGTGGAGAAGAACATTAAAAAGATTCATTAATGATAAAGAGCAGCTATTGCACATATACATATCTAGAATCAAGCAGAAGGAAAACAAGCTACTATTTCTCAAAAAGCAAATAACTGGTAGTAAGCCAAAGAATTTTCATTCTTAATATATAAAGAGATATTGTAAGCCAATAGAAAAATTCAAGGCAGCTTGAAGAAAATAGGCAGAGTAGTCTAAGTCAAAAGATAAAAGGGGAAATATAAGTAATTAGTTAGCTGCTTATTCACATACATTAAAAAGGAGGAAAATGTGAATGAGAACAACACATTAAATTCACTCCTTATTTTGGCCAAAATGTTTGTTTGGTTTTATTTTGTGTCGTGAGGTTTTTTCTTTAAATATCAATTTATTTATTTTAATTGGAGGCTAATTACTTTACAATATTGTATTGTGTCGTGAGCTTTGACATGAGGCTGGAGACATGAGCACTGTCATTCACTGCTGGGGGTACAGATCATTTCTGGAAAGCAATGTATCAGTCTATATGAAGCATCTTAAATTACTTATTAAAATAAGCAGAGCTTCATATTAAGCTTGAAAAATGTACAACCCATATTTATAAATTAAAACGTATATAAATAGCAAGGGCAAGAAAAAAAAGGAGGAAATAAAAAAAAGGAAATGGGTTATTCATGAAGAAAAATTTTACTTCCACTTACAGAATTCTAGAAATCAGGAGTGTGTTACCCCAGGCAGAAAACAGTCTTTCTGGAAAAATCTGAACTACCCTAGGAAAAAGATTCTAGATATTGACATAGAGACATTTGCTAAGAGAATGGACACCTAGATGCCTGACCAGTCCACTGAGAGGCCTATCAGCTGACAAGTTTTGCCCATGTATGTAGAATTTCCTTGTGTCTTACTCAAACGGGAACTGCCAGAAATGACCCATCATTGTGGAAAATCCACAATATAAAACAGAAACCAAATAAATAAGAAAAAGGAAACTGGTGTGAGGTATGGAGAAGAAATTATACCAAAAAAAAAAAAAATGTAGCTAAATGAGAATCAGGATCTCTATTATCAAGAACAAGAAAGATTATCAAGAATAAGAAAGAAACAACAATAAAAAAGAGATCTTAGGTATTAAAAATATGAAATTAAAATTATGTTAGAAGAGATAAAGGCCAAAGAACTAAATAGACATTTCTCCAAAGAAGACATACGGATGGCTAACAAACACATGAAAAGATGCTCAACATCACTCATTATCAGAGAAATGCAAATCAAGACCACAATGAGGCACCATTTCACACCAGTCAGAATGTCTGCGATCCAAAAGTCTACAAACAATAAATGCTAGAGAGGGTGTGGAGAAAAGGGAACCCTCTTACAGTGTTGGTGGTAATGCAAACTAGCACAGCCACTATGAAGAACAGTGTGGAGATTCCTTAAAATATTGCAAATAGAACTGCCTTGCTGCTGCTAAGTCACTTCAGTCGTGACCGGCTCTGTGTGACCCCATAGACGGCAGCCCACCAGGCTCCCCCATCCCTGGGATTCTCCAGGCAAGAATACTGGAGTGGGTTGCCATTTCCTTCTCCAATGCATGAAAGAGAAAAGTGAAAATGAAGTTGCTCAGTCTGTTCGACTGTTAGCGACCCCATGGACTGCAGCCCACCAGGCTACTTCATCCATTGGATTTTCCAGGCAAGAGTACTGCGGTGGGGTGCCCCAGCAATCCCACTGCTGGGCATACACACCGAGGAAACCAGAATAGAAAGAGGCACATGTACCCCAATATTCATCGCAGCACTGTTTATAATAGCCGGGACACAGAAACAACCTAGATGTGCATCAGCGGATGAATGGATAAGAAAGCTGTGGTACATATACACAATGGAGTATTACTCAGCCATTAAAAAGAATACATCGAATCAGTTCTAATGAGATGGATGAAACTGGAGCCGATTATACAGAGTGAAGTAAGCCAGAAAGAAAAACACCAATACAGTATACTGACACATATATATGGAATTTAGAAAGATGGTAATGATGACCCTGTATGTGAGACAGCAAGAGACATAGATGTATAGAATGGACTTTTGGACTCTGAGGGAGAGGGAGAGGGAGAGGGTGGGATGATGTGGGAGAAAGGCATTGAAACATGTATACTATCGTGTAAGAAATGAATCACCAGTCTATGCTCAATGCAGGATACAGGATGCTTGGGGCTGG
>SJYX01000369.1:267677-303568 GCA_006410675.1 Oreotragus oreotragus
AAAGAAAGAAAGAAAGAAAGAAAACCATGAGCCATGAGCTCAGGTTGGAAAAAAAAAAAAAAAAACAAAACTATTCACCTTAATATGCTTACATAAAAGTGTGGGATAATTTATTAAGAGAAATAAGATTAAACTGTTTAAACATATTATAGTATTGAAAGTGAGATGTGAATCTCAAAAAATAGAATATCAAATAAAAATATCAGATGTGAATCTGAATCTACTGGGGAAAATTTTTAGAATAAAATAACTGCAAATGTTAAACAAGAATTTTATTAGTGGTTATCGCTGAGTGTTAAGATATTAAGTTTTATAGGGGATTACTTACAATCATGGTTTGTGATTATTCTAAACTTTCATTTTTTTAGATAATCAGGGAGCAGAGTAAAGCTAGGAATTCCTTTTATTAAAATGCAACAACAAAAATATTTTCATTATTTTCCAATGGATTAAAACAGCCACATAATATTACTTTTATAATCAGAAAAACAGTATCTCAGGAACAGAATACACTCTTGTCTAGCATTCAAGTGATCAATACCCATGTCTGATTGAGCATTTATCTTAGCTTCAAAATCTAGATATTAATGTCTTCTCACTGGTATTCTCTGGCAAATTATTTGAAGTTAATGTTCTAAGAAATCTCAAAATTTCCCATCTACAGTGTAAATCTTCTGAGAAAAGAAATAACATAACATTGTGGGTTATCAGACATCATTGTGCTTAAGCTCATGTTTTGAAAGATGTGCACTTGATTTTTATTACTGTAGCCAAGAACTATTACTGCTATCACTTCTTTGAGTCATAGTACACAATGGTTCCAACACACAAATCCCCATGCAAAAAATGATGAGCATAGCTATTGAGCTGATTATATACCTTTTAACATTGCCAATTAAAACCACACACTATCTGCAAATGAAGGATATTACAACCAATTAGGCATCACAGCTATTAGTAACAAATCTTTTAAGTGCCATGTACATGAAAATAAACACAGGGCCCCCTTTATCAACATATGACATATTTTAAAATGTCCAAAATATGTATGAAAATCATATATGAGATGATTAAGAGAAGTATGAGTTGACAAATCTGGAGCAAAAAAAAAAAAAGAAAGAGTCATATCATAAAAACAAAGTGCCTAGAATAACGAAATCACAAAGTGTGGACGAAAATGCCCTAAGAGCAACAGAATCAGTTTTTTGTAAGGAGACAAATACACATTTAAGGGGTGACAGAAATAGTTTCACAGAAAAGGGCATGTCTGAAAAACAGAATTTCAACAGGTAGAGAAGGAAAGAAGAAACCTCATGAGCCAAGACTGTGATGGAGGGGCTGTTAGGGTACACTGACATGTCAGTCATGCATCTTAGGTGGAGAACTGGGTGCATGAAAGTGGAGTCTACATGAAAAAACAGGACCGTATTTTAAAGCATCATGAAGTTCAGAGAGAGAGGCTTATACTTAAAATTATTAAATAGTTGACACTGCACTGGGCATTTCATACATTCATTTAGTGGTGTGTATTGAGCATCCACCACTAACTGAGCAATGTGCCAGGGGCTAAGGATATGAAAGGAAGTCAAAAGGGGCATCACCTCCATCTTAATGGTGCATTCAGACTAGTGGGGAATATAGACTCCAATTACATGATCAAAGAGTACAAAATGCCCTCAGTGACATTAACTATGCTACCAAGCTGTTATGACAAATTTTCCAAAGCTACACTGTTTGGAGGCATCTTTCAGAAGCAACGCTACTGACAGCACTGGAATGATGAAGTGGGGAAGGGAAGCGTTCCAGCAAGCGGGAAGAGAATGAGCAAAGGCCTGGGGGGGAAGAAACACACGGGCCCCCTCACCTACAGCACACAAGCCATGAGGGGGCATGGAATGAAATAACGTTAGAAAAGCACAAATCCAGATTATCACAGAAAGAGTGCAAATGGATTTACTGATGGGAAAACTGAGACCGCAAAGAGCTGGAGAAGTAGGGTGTGGGATGGGACTTGCCCAAGGTGAGACAGTGGTCATGGCAAGAAAAAAAACAACAAAACCTCAGGTATCTTGACTTGAGGTTTAATGCTCTTCTCATTTAGTAGTCCTGCCACCCACAGTCAGAGCGCAGGGCTGGGAAGATGGGTAGACTCAGGGAAAGGATGGGGAACACACAAGGAAGGGAGACACAGGACTGGCCGACTGGTGGGGCATGTGGTAATGGCCTGGACCCTTCAACTTTGCCCTTAAGATTCTCACTTTCAAATTAAATGAGTTATTATTTGAACTATAAGACAAACAGTTAAAAAATCCAGAGCTTTTCCATCTGCAGAGGTGTAAAGTGACATCACCTCTTTGGAAGACAATATTCACATTTAAGAAAGCACATATCTTTGTCCTAGAAACTCTTTTTCCAGAAATTTATGTTTTAAATAGTTATTAATATAAAAGTAATATATTTATGTATTATTACTTGCACTATGTTAATGCATATACACATTGTAAAGGATGCGTACATTAATGTCATACTGTGGCACACACAGATTTGCGGAAAACAAAGGTTACCGGAAGGTAATTTATAATCACGCAAGAAGAAGCGGAAGTGAAGTCAGTCAGCCATGTCTGACTCGTTTTGACCCCATGGACTGTGCAGCCTACCAGGCTTCTCTGCCCATGGAATTTTCCAGGCAAGAGTACTGGAGTGGGTTGCCATTTCCTCCTCCAGGGGATCGCCCCGACCCAGGGATCGAACCCGGGTCTCCTGTACTGCAGGCAGATGCTTTACCATCTGAGCCACCAGGGAAGGCCCTAATAATTGCACAAGTCTGTAACCAAATGTCAATCAGTACGAGAGAGGTTAGATAAATTACAGCAAATACATCAAAAGAAATTCTGTGTGGCTGTTGAAAAGTGCTGACATTCGGAGACCTCCATGATGAGAGAGTAAGCCAAGGTGAGAGTAGGGGTAGGACAAGATAATACACAGTGTTCTACCATTTGTGTAAAAATGTACACACCGCCTCTAGGAAAATACACAAATATGACAAAATACACAGCTGCACTACAAAATACAAAAGTTACAAAAGAGACAGTTATCATTAGCATCTGGAAAGGAGAACCTGTTAGCTAGAGGACAAACTGAATCCAACTTTTTTTTCATTTCTATATTTCTCAACATTTTTGATTTTTTAAATCAGTGGTAACTATTGTTTGCTCTTAAGAAAAAAAAAAAAAAAATGGCAAGGATTTGGGACCAAGGTGGCAGTGGTCAGGAAACAACACAGGGCAAATCTGTATTCTATAAGCAGTTTCAAAGGTTAGCAGCCCATGGCTTGGCCAAGAGTGCAAGTAATGAGCTAAAAGGGAAATCAAAGTTGTATTCAGATTTTTGACATCAAAGAGCATCAAGGTAAAGAGACAGAAGAAAAAGTGGACTGGAGAATGCAGATACATGACCAGCTTGGTTTTGAACCTACAAAGTCCAAAGCAGAAGCAATACTTCCAGAAATATAAGGCATTTTTCTTTTACATTAGAAGAACTATTCTTTAGATAAAAGTCTGTTGGTGCACTGGGATGACCCAGACGGATGGTATGGGGAGGGAGGTGGGAGGGGGGTTCAGGATTGGGAACATGTGTACACCCGTGGCAGATTCATGTTGATGTATGGCAAAACCAATACAATATTGTAAAGTAAAAAAATAATAATAATAAATAATAAAATATAAAAATAAAAATAAAAGAATCTTTGAAAGGTCCAGTGGTTTTCTCCTTTTATAAGTCACTGAAAGCAGCTCTTTAGCAAATATGGGGGGACCTACACTGCAGGAACAGGCTGCTGCCTTCACGGTTCGCTCTAACTTCTGTAGGGTAGAAAGCACGAGCGGACCTTGCCACCGTGTAATTGGCAGTTTGATTCCATACTGTCTTTTCCCTTTCTGTGCCAGCACTCTGATCTTTCTGTCCCCTAAACTACAACATGCATGTTAATGAATTTCACGAGGCAGCCTTACTTGATATCCTCATCGTTGGCAAAAAGGACGACGGCCCTGGAGTTGGGGGTGTCCAGGAGCTGCTTGATAATTTTGTCAAAGTCAATGGTCCTGTCTTTGCGTTCCTGGGGGATTCTCACGGACTGGGCAATGCAGAGCCCACCTGTTCAAGAAAAGAAAGCAGAATGTCAATTAAGTTCCTGGAGAGATACCAAAGGAACCAGGGAGAGAAGACAGGGAGGGGGGAATTATGAATTCTGAGTACACAGCTCTTCCTTGATGATCTTGCTGAATGAGGAAGGCTTAGGCTAGTAAGCTGAGTCCTGAGCTGTCATTCATACTTGGCATGCCTTCCATGGTATGGCATAGCCTCAATGCACTTAGAAACAGCCAGGTATGCCCAGGAATACCAATGATAGTGATTCTGGGGAGCTAGGTTGTGAAAATGTGTAGATGACAGTTAGGTCAAGTTGGCTGACAGTGTTGCTGTACTTTATAAGACCATTGGTGACTTCAAGCACACTGAAGGTTGACAGCCACTGAGATAGTGAAACTGGATGGGAGGCCTTTAAAATGAATGCTACATGCTACAAGAAAACCACAGTCAGCTGCTGTGAAGTGAAGTTGCTCAGTTGTGTCCGACTCTTTGCAACCCCATGGACTGTAGCCTACCAGGCTCCTCTGTCCATGGGATTTTCCAGNAGCCACTGAGATAGTGAAACTGGATGGGAGGCCTTTAAAATGAATGCTACATGCTACAAGAAAACCACAGTCAGCTGCTGTGAAGTGAAGTTGCTCAGTTGTGTCCGACTCTTTGCAACCCCATGGACTGTAGCCTACCAGGCTCCTCTGTCCATGGGATTTTCCAGTCAGCTACAATATATATATTAAAGAAAAGTACTCAAAGAGATACTCATGTCAATTTCTATTACTTTTCTGGTGTTTGCAGTCTCATAATTTTCCTCCTTCATATCCATCTCAGCTGTTCAAGCTCACAGACAATGGAATAAATCAAAAAAATAAAACAACAATAAGAATAAGATCAACTGTTATAAATCACAGTAAGGCATTTTTTTTTGACTACATGCTATATACTCAGCCTACGAAATACTGTGCTTTATGTATGTTACCTGATCTTAAAAACCTTAAAGGCAGTTAGCATTGCCCATTTCATGTTGGAAGAGAAAGGGATTACATAAATAAATAGATGTATTTACTGCAGACTTCTCAAGGCTGTCATGCTATTAATTGCCTTATGATATGTATCCATTTACAAAGCAACTGATATCCTCCTCACTACCCCAACTCTTGCTTAGTAGTTACTCCCCAATGTAGTGTTTTATAAAATACACCTTAAGAAAGCCTGGTATAGGCAAAAAGGGTAGAGAGGATATCTAGAGGTCAGGCCTCAAAGGTCATTCAATGGGCAGAAGGCCTAGGGGCAGCGACAAGAGGAAAGCTTTCTCTTTGTAACCTGGAGATGCCCATAGCCAACGAGCTTATATCCAAAGCATGGACAACTGTGTGGATGCTACCAGGTTTCCACAAATATAAAAAATACAAACTCTATTCCGGAAGTGAGCCTCCATTACATTTTAACCCATTATACTTAATCAGTGTCAGCTCTCTGGAAGTGGCTCTCAACCTTCAGTGCGCTTGAAGTCAGCAATGGTCCTATAAAGTACAGCAACACTGTCAGCCAACTTGACCTAACTGACATTTACAGAATAATCCCCAGGACAACAGAAGAATACACATTATTTTCAAGTGAAAATGGAACATTCATTAAGCTGGACCATCTTCTGGGTCATAAAAGAGAAAAATACCCTCAAATTTAAAAGAACCTTATGACCTCAGACCATAAGAGAATCAAACTAGAAATGAATAACAGAGAGATAACAGGAAAATCTCCAAACACTTGGAAATGAAACAGCACACATTTAAATAACCCATGGGTCAAAGAGGAAGTACCAAGAAATTTAAAAATATCTCTAAATGAAAACTAAACTGTAACATCCCAGAATGTATAGATTATAGCTAGACTGATGTTTACAGGAAAATAGAAATAATTAAACACTTAAGTTAGGAAAGAAGAAACACGCAGAATCAGTAACCTAAGCATCCACTTTAATAAATAAGACAAAGAAGAGCTAAATAACTCACCTCCCAAAAGGTGGAAAAGACCACAATGGTATATTACTACATAATTACTAAAATATCTTTTAAAAATAATGAAAATTTCAAATTCTGGAGAAGATGCAGAGCAACATAAATGCTCTTTCATCACTGGTAGAAATACACTATGGTACAGTCTGGAAAACAGGTTGGCATTAAATGTTAAGTATAGAATTAACATATAAAGCAGTGGTTCCAATGCTAGGGGTTTTTCCAAGTGAACTGAAAAGTTATGTTCACACAAATGTGCTCAAAATGTTTGTAGAAACTTCATTCTTAATCACTAAAACTGAAAACAAGTAAGACATCTGTTAACAGGTGAATGGATAAATGAACCATAGTCCATGCAGGTGATAGGATATTTTTGAGCATTCCATGGAGTTTATGCCTCTGTGAAATTAAATATAATTGACTTATGGAAACTAAAAAAAAATTAAAAAAAAAATAAAATAAATGTGCTTTTCCTACTCTTTAAAAAAAAAAAAGGGAACTACTGATTCTCAGAAGAACATGAATGATTCAAAAATGCATTTTGCTAAGTGAAAAGGTCAAACCAAAAAGGGTACATATTATGTAATTCTACTCATGACATTCCAGGGGGAAAAAAGCAAAACCATAGGGTTGGGAAACAGAATAGTGGATGTCAAGATTTAGGAGAGAGAGGAGGGGTTGGCCACAAAGGGACTGCACAAGGACAGCTGGGCAGTGCATGTGGTCTGTATGGTATGTGAGGTAGAAATGTGGCTCTATCTACTTATTAAAACGCGAAGAACAACGTGTCACAATAACTGGACTTTACTGTATGCAAAATCAGCCAAGATATTAGGAGATGCAGGCTGTGCCAACTGAGGGGAATGGCATTAAGAATGTACCAGAGCATTTCCCTGAAGGGGATGAGTGGAAGAGGAGTTGGCCTAAGCAACTTTTTAAAAGAGTGTACGACCAGAAACTAAGGATAAAGGCAAGAACTGCACATAAAATGGTACTTGGATTTGTAAAGTTTTCACAGGAGTTAGCAACACTGGAACAGCTTTCCATACTCAAGGTGAACAAGACAGGAAATGGATTGTAGATAAGGGGAGGCAGGTTTCTCAGAGAGAGACAAAACATTTACATATAAACAAGAGTGTGGCAAAAATGGGCCATGTGGTATGAGGGGGAGTCAGAGATGGCGTACCCTACCACTGTCCACTGAGAGAGTCTAGAAATAATGATACTCCACAGCAACAAACACACCTAGTGATACTGGTTTTGAAATACCATCTTTCAACCAAAGGTCTTTTGGAGAAATGGGTGATTCTCAAGTTGGGGAAAAGCACATAAAAGACAATGTCAGGCAATAAGAAGTTCACAAAAGAGAAAAAAAAAAAAAAAAACCAGTTAAGGGGGAGAGGTCAAAAGGACACAGGAGCCAACTTAAAAGAGATCCCAGTGAACAAAGCTAGAACAGTATTAGCAACAAAATAAATAATGATGGTAATGAATGACTATCCTCAAGCTACAACACATGCCCAGGAACCCACCCTATTAAAAATGACCAAGTCAATCAATAGACCGGAAAGATGGGATGAATCTTCTTCACAGAAAAATCCAAACTAACACATGTTGATGGATAAGGAGGATAGAGTGAGGAGGACAGAATATCAGTCTTAGAGCATTAGAGGAAAACCTGTTGCATGCAAGGTCCACTGATGAGTGCTAAAATAAGTATGGGAAACAAGAAGAGAGTGGACATTTATATAGCTTAAAAGAATCTTGCTCCAAATCTTTACCAGTCATTCAGGTGGTTTAAACATATGCCTACAACTTCTTTGATACTCTTCCTTTGAAAAGGTGGAGATTAATGTTTTTGCCCTTAAATGTAGTCTGGACTTACATCTCACTTCTTAAGAATATGGCAAAGGAAAAAGAATAACTGAATAGTGGAGAAATCCACTGTAACTGGACCACTAAGCTAACATCACTAGTGCTAAGTCACATTGTTAATGTACCCCCTGAGAGGATGTGATAAGGGTGCCCCCATTTGAATTTCATTCTTCCCCCAAATCCATAACTTTCATCTACTCATGAGAAAATGGCAGGAAAATCCAAATTGAGGGACATTCTACTTTTCAAAATTCCTGACTTGCACTTTTCAAAACTGTCAAGGTCATAAAACACAAGACTTAGACATTGAAAACTGGATTGGACCCTTGGACAGAAAAAATACATTCATGCAAAAACTGGTAAAATTTAAATAATGTCTGTAGTTAAGAGTATTTTTACACTGTTGATTTCTCAATTGTGATAAACTAGTTATTTAAAGTATTAACATTTGTGAGACCAGTCTGTGGGAATTTTCTTCATAACTCTTCTATAAATTTAAAATTATTTCAAAATAAAACTTAAATTTACATATATGTGTGTGTGTGTGTGTGTGTATGCATATTAATATATGTGTGTGTGTGTGTGTGTGCATGCGTGCATGCGCATGTCCCCTTCATGGATCACTGCCTTGTCATGGCGAAGGGGCTTACATAATTCAATGAAGCTATGAGTCATGCCATGCAGAGTCATCCAAGAAGGACAGGTCATAGCAGAGAGTTCTGACAAAATGTGATCTACTGGAGGAGGGAATGGCAAACCACCCTAGTATACTTGCCGTGAGAACCTCATGGACTGTATAAAAAGCCAAAAAGATATGACATCAAACAATGAGTCCCCCAGGTCTGAAGGTGTTCACTATGCTACTGGGAAAGAGTAGAGGAGAATTACCAAGTGCCCCAGAATGAATGAAGCAGCTGGGCCAAAGTGGATAAAACCCTCAGTCGTGGATGTGTCTGGTGATGAAAGAAAAGTCTGATGCTGCAAAGAACAGTAGTGTATAGAACTGGAATGTTACGTCCATGAATTGAGGAAAACTGGACATGGTCAAACAGGAGATGGTAAGAATAAACATCAACATCCTAGGAATCAGCAAGCTAAAGCGGACGGGAATGGTCACATTTAATTCAGATGAAGATTATATCTACCACTGTGGGCAAGAATAACATAGGAGAAACAAAGTAGCTCTTGTAATCAACGAAAAAGTCCAAAATACAGTACTGGAGTGCAACCTCAAAAATGACAGAATGATCTTGGTTTATTTCCAATACAAGCCATTCAAAATCACAGTAATCCAGGTCTATACCCCTACCACCGATGCTGAAGTAGCTGAAGGTGATCAGTTCTATCAAGACCTAGAAGACCTCCTAGAACTAACACATAAAAAAGATGTTCTCTTCATCATCAGAGATTGGAATGCAAAGGTAGGAAGTCAAGATATACCTGGAGTAATGGCCTTTGAGAAAAGAATGAAGTAGGCCAAAGGTTAACTGAATTCTGCCAAAAGAATGCACTGGTCATAGCAAACACTGTTTGTCAACAACACAAGAGACGACTAATTTATACATGGACATTACCAAATGGTCAATACCAAAATCAAATTGATTGTACTCTTGGCAGCCAAAGATGCAGAAGCTGTATAGAGTCAGCAAAAACAAGACCTGAAGGTGACTGTGGCTCAGATCATCAGCTTCTCATAGCAAAATTCAGGCTTAAACCAAAGAAACCCAGGGAAAACAACAGGCCAGCCAGGTATGACTTAAATAAAATCCTGTATGAATTTGCAGCAGAGGTAACGAATAGGTTCAAGGGACTAGATCTAGTTAACAGTTTGCCTGACGAACTATGGACAGAGGTCCATAATATTGTACAGGAGGAGGTGAATAAAGCCATCCCAAAGAAAAAGCAAAGCAAGAAGGCAGAGTGGTTATCTGAGGAGGCTTTACAAATAGTGGAAGAACAAAGAGAAGCGAAAATCAAGGGAGAGAGGGAAAAGTCCCTCCAATTAAATGCAGAGTCCCAAAACTTAGCTATAAGAGACACAAAAACCTTCTTCAATGAACAATGCTTAATAATAGAAGAAAACAGCAAAAGGCAAAGAGTAGAGATCTCTTCTGGAAAATTGGAAACATCAAGTAAGCATTCCACACAAAGATGGGCACAATAAAGGATAAAAATTGTAGAGACCTAGTAGACGCTGAACCAATCAAGAAGAGATGGAAAGAATATCCAGAGGAACTGTATAAAAAAGATCTTAATGAACTGGATTACTATGATGGTGTGGTTAGTCACACAGAGCCAGACTTTCTGGAGTGCAAAGTCAAGTGGGCCTTAAGAAGCACTGTTAATATAGCTAGTGGTTGCAACGAAATTCCAGCAGAACTATTCAGATCCCTAAGGAAGGATGCCATCAAGGTTTTGTATTCATTATGTCAGCAAATCTGGAAGACTCAGCAGTGGCCACAGGACTGGCAAAGGTCAATCCTCATTCCAATCCCCAGGAAGGGTAGTACCAAACAATGTGCTAACCATCAGACAATTGCACTCATCTCCCAAGCTAGTTAAGTCATACTTAAAATCTTGCAGGTTAGGCTTCAGCATCATGTGAGCCAAGAACTTCCAGATGTTCAAGCTAGGTTTAGAAAAGGAAGAGAAACCAGAGATCAAATTGCCAATGTTCGCTGGATTATAGAGAAAGCAAGACAATTTCAGAAAAATGTCTCTCTCTGTTTCATCAACTATGCTAAAGACTTTGACCGTGTGGATCATGACAAACTGTGGAAAACTCTCAGAGAGATGGGAATACCAGACCGTCTTACTTGTCTCCTGAGAAACTTGTATGTGGGTCAAGGAGCAGCAGTTAGAACCCTGTATGGAACAACTGATTGGTTCAAGACTGAGAAAGGAATACAACAGGGCTGTCTGCTGTTACTCTATTTAACCTATACACTGAGCACATCATGAGAAATGCCAGGCTAGATGATTTGCAACCTGGAATCAAGACAGGCAGGAGAAACATCAACAACCTCAGATATGCTGATGATACCACTCTAATGGCAGAAAGTGAAAAGGAATTAAAGAGCCTCTTGATGAGGGTGAAGGAGGAAAGCGAAAAAGCTGGCTTAAGACTAAATATTAAACACACACACACACACACACACACACACAAAACAAACACTAAGGTCATGGCATCCAGCTTCATTGCCTCATAGCAAATGAAGGGGACAGGTGTAAGTAGTGACAGATATCCTCTTCTTGGGCTCCAAACTCACTGCGGATGGTGACTACAGCCATGAAACCAGAAGAGGATTGCATCTTGATAGGAAAGCAATGACAAACCTAGGCAATATGTTGAAAAGCAGAGACATTACTCTGCCAACAAAGGTCCACATTGTCAAGTGGAAAATATGGTCATCCCAGTGGTCATGTCTAGTTTTGAGAGCTGGGCCATCAAGAAGGCAGACCACCAAAGAATTGATGCCTTTGAACTGTGGTGCTGGAGAAGATGCTCAAAATTCCCTTGGACAGCAAGGAGATCAAACCGGTCAATTTTAAGGGAGGTCAAACTTGAATATTCACTGGAAGTACTGATGCTTAAGCACCAGTATTTTTGGTCATTTGATGCAAACAAATGACTCACTGGAAAAGTCCCTGATGTTGGGAAAGATTGAGGGCAGAAGGAGAAGAAGGTGTCAGAGAATGAGATGGTTGGACCGCATCACCAATGCAAAGAACATGAACTTGGGCAAACTCCAGGAGATGGTGAGGGACAGGGAGGCCTCATGTGCTGCAGTCCATGGGGTCAGAGAGTTGGACATGACTGGGCGACTAAACAACAAATGTGTGTGTGTGTATCATCTGTTTATCTAATCCATCTATACCTACCTGACTGTTCATTCTTCTCCATAATGAATACTTATTTAGTAAGTAGTGAATCAGATGAAGGAATCTGAATTTTAAACTAGAGCTTTATCATGCTGGCTCAGATAGTAAAGAAACTGCCTGTAATGCAGGAGACGTGGGTTCAGTCCCTGAGTTGGGAAGATCCCCTAGGGAAGGAAATGGCAACTCACTTCAGCATACTTGCCTGGAGAATCCCACGAGCAGAGGAAGCTTGCAGGCTACAGCCCATGTGGTCACAAAGAATCAGACACAACTGAGCAACTAACACACTTAGCTCAATGATTCTCATGTATGATTCATCTCCAGAGGCTCTCATCAGCAGGTTTGGGTGAGGCCTGTGAGTGTGCATTTCTAAAAAGTCCCCAGGTGATACTGATACTGCAGGTCAGGGACCATATTTTGAGATCACTGGTCTAGGTGACATTGCTGCAGGTAGCCAGGGGATCCAAATTTGAGAAATATTCTCTTCAGTTCAGTCTAGTCACTCAGTCGTGTCCGACACTACGCCCCCATGAACTGCAGCATGCCAGGCCTCCCTATCCATCACCAACTCCCGGAGTTCACCAAACTCATGTCCATCGAGTCGGTGATGCCATCCAGCCATCTCATCCTCTGTCGTCCCCTTCTCCTCCTGCCCCCAATCCCTCCCAGCATCAGAGTCTTTTCCAATGAGTCAACTCTTCGCATGAGGTGGCCAAAGTACTGGAGTTTCAGCTTTAGCATCATTCCTTCCAAAGAACAGCCAGGACTGATCTCCTTTAGAATGGACTGGTTGGATCTCCTCTTAGGTATCTCCAAATTGGTTGTAGCCAGTTTAGATAGAAGAATTTATGCATGGGTATCCTCACCAAAAATTTTTAGGGAACTCGAGACCCGGGTTTGGTCCCTGAGTTGGAAAGATCCCCGGAAGAAGGGAATGCCAATCCACTCCACTGTTCTGGCCTGGGAAATCCCATAGACAGAGAAGCCTGGCAAGCTACAGTCCCTGGGGACTCAAAGAGCAGGACATGACTGAATGACTAACATTTACTTACTTAGGATAGTGAGACAGAAAGAAGGGAGGGATGGATTATTGTGCTTTATCATAATGTTTCCACTGATGCAGAGAGAGAACTAGAGAAGTGTCCCTGGGTAATGCCGACTACAGCTCAAGGCTGTAATGGCTCCAAATCTGGAAAATATCAGGCAGTAGAGATGGACGAATCCATCAGCAAACTGTTCTGGGGCTGCTGTGGAGAAGAAATGGCCACTTTACCACCCTTTCGGCAGGAGAAGGGGAATAATTCTGGATGGAAACTCAGCTTCTCATCAGGATTTATTTACAGCTGAGTGATTAAGCAGATCAGAGCAAACTCCATTTGGTGCCATGATTAGTGGAGGGGCGGTCTGCACTTGTGGGTTTTGGGCTCAGCCAATTCACACTAGGGGAAGCCATGCATGGAGTTTCGTGACTGCAGAATTGAGATGCTCACCCTGTCTTACAGAGAACTGCCCACAGTGAGTACAATCAAACAGCTCAACAGCGGAGAGACACTGGCTATTAACATGGTAATGAGAATGGATGTGTTCATAAAGCTAAAATGTAAAATGCAAGGAAAATGGGAAAACAGAGGATGAGAGAGAAACATGCTGTTTTGATCATCTTCTCTTGGAAGACTCGAATGGTACCTGCTGGAAAAACAGTCATTTCATTTGCCTCAGACCCACAAGAGAATGTGGCAGGATGAAAAATGTACGTATATCACACATAGATGACTTAAACCAGGCATTCAATTCAGACCAACCATGCCCTGCCAGAAATGGGCCACTTAGAGAAAACAATTCAGGTCTTGTGTGTCTGCCAGCAAGAAAGGAAGTGGTCTAATACACACGCACACAAACGCACACACACAGACACTTCTGGTATTTGAATATCAGTTACTTTATTTCTCATTCATGGTGATAACCCAGCACCCTACACTCTCCTGTGACATGTAGCCAATTTTTTCATCTTAAGCTACCGCCTTATTGGATGCAAACTTTCTATTGTTTTTGTTCTAGCTTAGTCGCTCCCAGTGGATTCAGATTTATCTCTCTTACATTCTTGATGTTATTTAGTCACCACAGTACATCAGCAATCCATATCTGAGAAAATATTGGTTCAGCACTTTGAGTTTAAGAATCTAGCATTTGAAGAATATTTCATTTGTGTGTAAAGACCACTTGGAGTTTGGCAGTGCTGGGTGGCATTGCAACTGCCAATTCACATTTGTGGAGGGGCACAACTGTGTAGGAAAAATTAGAGAGTATCATCATACACGTTGCAAATGGAGAGACATGTCACAGCCGGAACAACGCCCTTCTCGACACGTCAGTTCTGACTGAATAAGCCCACTGTCAGTAGCTTGAGGACTACAAGCCACTGAGGTCATGGAAATAATTCCAGCATCCCAGGAATCAATCTGCTTCTCAATTTGGAGCTGCAAACCTGGTCAGTTTTCTGTCTGCCTGTGGTAGCAGGCAATCTATAACTGCAAGAGAAACTTCAGGAGTCAGGCCAAAGAGTGCTTCCATTAAAAACAGTTTTCTCTCCCAAATGATTATAGATTCTCTCCCATCTAATAAGCAGAAGCAATAGGAAAGCATTTAAAGTTTGCAATTCAATCCTGTCAGAGCTTCCACATCATACAATCCCACTAAGGATTTGGCCTGCTATTTAGATATGCCAATCCAACTTAGCAAATATTTATTGAGACTCTACTCTGTGAAGGGTTCTCTAGGAATTCTTTTTCTGAAGAAATATATAAAAGCAGTACAAACAGACTTAGAAATGACCTTGTCCCATTCTCTATTACAAACAGGGAAGCTGAGGTCCACAGAGTTTGATAGCAATGGTATTGATCACAGCAGGGGGACTGTCACTCACTGAGTCCTGTGTATGTGTCAGATGCCATCCTAAGTGCTTTGTCTCATACCGGCTGGTCATATAACCCTATGAGGCAGGTGTGCTAACATTCCCATTCGGACAGGTGGAAACAGAGGCATTCTGAAGTAACTCATCCCAAGTTACGAATTCAACAACAGAGGAGTGCTAGGATGTTTGTCTTTCAAAATAAACCTCACAAATTATGGAGAGAGGATGACAAATATCATACAAGCAGAAAAAGACATATCTAACGTATCAAATTAGTGGAATCACCAGAGGAGTGATGGAAGAAATTTAGACTCAGATGGGCGGTTTCACATCTGTGCAGGGGGTCAGGGGAAGGACGCTTAATGGAGGGAAGACAGAAGTCAGATTGGAAAAGTCATTATGGACAAGATCACCCAGCCTTCCCTTGCTTCTTGGCTCACAGGTTCCTGGTTTTGCTCAGGGTGGAGAGATGTCTGGTCTCAAGTAATAGTTCATCACAGATTACACATAAATGGGCAGTTCTGCGTCCAAATTTGCCAGCCTCTTCTCAAGGTAGAAATGACTATGAAATGCAGGTAGGGGTTGGTGAGGACAGCTCCGGAAAAAACTTGCTCATTTTGAAAAGGAGAGAGAAAAAAAGAGAGGCTGACATTCCTCCTCCTCCAGCCTTTAGGTGTTATGTCTAGAGCTCTTACTGCCTTCTGGACACCATCCAGCCACAAGGAGAATAATGAACAACGATGCACTAAAAACAGTAACCAGAAAGACAGAAAGAACTAGAGTCCCTGATCTTGTGCATGGTTGCGCAGAAGCCATACTGCCAGCAGTCACTTACCTCTGATATGTGAGAAAACAAAGCACGTTCTCATTTAGTCACTAGCATTCCGTTTTCTGTTACTCGCAGTTGAACACAGTCCTAACTTATCCTTGCCTTTAAAGAACTTCCAGCCCATTAAAAAGGACAGAAAATTCCTGAGGGTGCAGAAGAGTCAAATAAAGGTAAGATGCAGAATAAAGGCCGGGAATCACAGTGTGGTGGCGGGGGATGCTGTGGCAAAGGCCTGACTGGTGCCTGCATAGATCTGGGGGCAAGAGAAAGACAAAGAGGAAGAGAGTAAGCTGCCACATGGAAAAATGAAATGGTACCCAGGGTCTGAGGAAGAGAGGGCAAAGAGTTTGATGACAGGGACACATTTATTGAAAGTCTGAGAATAACAAGTTCTGGGTTCTTGATTTTTCATGGTCACTACCTGTCTGCATAACCTTTCACATACACATATTCCTTTCTAGACTGAAAGGAGAGAGGATGGAAGGCAGGAAGGAAGGACACTCAAATAACATACTTAGCAGCCAGAGCGTAAGGAATATTGGGGGAGCTTGGATAGATGAGCTTGCCTGTAGCAAAGTGGAATGAAAATCAGTGGTTAGACTAATGGGGTTGGGGTGGGACTGTGCAAGACTTCATGAGACAAACCAGAAGAAAGTATATGCTTGGGTGAAAAATCTCCTCTGTCGCTGTCAGGGAGCACTGCGTGTCTTGCTGAGAGCAGAACTCACGTGGTGTCTGCACAAGGTAATGACAGGTTAATTCATCATATCGTTCAGCCAAGAAATGTCAGACCTCAAATCTCACTCAAACATGTTCAGCAATTTCAAGAGCATCGTTGTACCTGAGAAGAATTTGCATCTTACTTTGGGAGACACTGCAATTTAAAGCAAACTTGAACGCAGTCGTGCATATTCTAGTTGGCTTGGTCTGAGAATCTAGGAGATTTAATGACACTTAGTACAACCCTCTCATTTTAAAGATGGTGACAATGGTCTGGAAAGGGCAGGTGACCGGCCAACTTGGCAACAGAGCTGATGCTCTGAGAGTAATGTGATTTTCTTCTTAAATTTCAGATTTGACTCTCTCTCAGCTGGTGATGTTACCCTCTGAGTTACCCTCTTTGCCATCTTACAGCCACACATTCATTCTTTAAAAGAAAATTCACCAAGCACCTGCCTTGTATGTAGATATTACTTTAAGTTGCTAGGGATAAAGAAATCAACATAAAAGACAAACATCCTATTCATTCTCATGGGGAGGCATACAAATAAGACCACTTTTCTTCTTAATTCTCTTTCAAAACTGATGGCCTCTGAGAATGCTCTGAATTTCATTAATAGCCAGTATGAAACATCAAGTTATTCTTCTCAACAGCTGGTACCTTGGCAGGTTGTGAACAGGTTAATCAAGAATGTGCTCTGATTCAGGAAGCCTTTGGAAGGCAAG
Organism: Oreotragus oreotragus; assembly: GCA_006410675.1. Classification (NCBI taxonomy): domain Eukaryota; kingdom Metazoa; phylum Chordata; class Mammalia; order Artiodactyla; family Bovidae; genus Oreotragus; species Oreotragus oreotragus. The sequence goes on from SJYX01000369.1 coordinate 284,776, forward strand.
CTGTTCCTTTCCCCAAACAAGAACTAAGAAATTGGCTGATTTTTTGCAGTCACTGGTTTTCCCTGTGGCTTGAAGAGCCTGGGCTGTCTGAAGCAACTGTCACTTGTCTCCAAGCAGCAACTCTGTGAGGCTGGCCCAGTATACATCCCTGGACAATAAAAAGGAGGTCAGCCATGGATTTCAAACAGGACTGGTATTTCCAATCCACCGTTAGCATTTATTCAAGTTCTCACTTGGTTGTGTATAGGGTAAATGGAACAGACCCATTTTGTGATTCATTTTAAATCTTGAATATTAGGGGATAATTGGATATTATATCTCTGTGGAAATCCATCCATATAATTCAAATTCAGTGGGAATTTAGGGCAAACATATATATACATATGTGTGTAAATACATACATATGTATACATATACACATATGTATACATATATATCTATATAAACTACTTTACTATTTCCTTATGTAACGAGGGCAGTGGTTCTAAAGATCTGCTCTTACTTTTGTGAATTCTCTAGTAATCTGCATGTGCATTTCTTGCAGTACTCTATTAGGGTGATTTTTACAATAATCTCCACACTACTGGTTTTCAGAATAAACTAATAATTGATTTCTGTCTTCAGAGTCGTCATTGGTTCTTTCACTAAAGTAGTATATGTCCCCATAATGACTGCCTTTATTGATTCCAAAGCCTTTTTAAGTTTTCCATTCTTTTTATTAAGATATGGTTGATTTTCAATATTGAGTTAGTTTCAGGTTTACAGAAAAGTGATTTACTTGGCATACATACATATATACGTCTAAATACATCTACTCTTTTTCAGATTATTTTTCATGTAGGTTATTACAGCGTGTTGAGTAGGGTTCCCTGTGCTATACAATAGGTTCTTACTGACTACCTATTATAGGTATACTGCTGCATATATATTAACCCCAAACTCCTAGTTTATCCCTACTCCTTTTCCCCTTTGGAAACCTCCCTTGAACACTTTCATTGTTGTCTAGTCGCTAAGTCGTGTCTGACTCCCGACCACCCCATGGACTGTAGCACACTGGGCTCCTCTGTCACCAACTGTCTCCCAGAGTTTGCTCAAATTCATGTCTGTTGATTCAGTGACACCATCAACCATCTCGTCCTCTGCCACCTCCTTCTTTTGCCTTCAAGCTTTCCCAGCATCAAGGTCTTTTCCAGTGAGTCCACTTTGTGTATCAGGTGGCCAAAGTTTTGGAGCTTCAGCATCAGTCCTTCCAATGAATATTGAGAGTTGATTTCCTTTAGTATTGACCAGTATGATCTCCTTGCTGTCCAAGGGATTCTCAAGAGTCTTCTCCTGCACCACCATTTGGAAGCATCAATTCTTCAGCACTCAGCCTTCTTTATGGTCCAACTCTCAGATCAGTGCATGACTACTGGAAAAACTACGGCCTTGACTATATGGGTCTTTGGCAGCAAAGGGATGTCTCTGCTTTTTTAATATGATGTCTAGGTTTGTCATGGCTTACTTTCCAAGAAGGTATCCTGCGTTGCAGGCAGATTCTTTGCCATCTGAGCCACCAGGCAAGTCCTTGCAAGGAGCAAGTGTCTTTTAATTTCATTGCTGTACTTACACTGAACAGTGACTTTGGAGCCCAAGAAAATGAAATCTGTTACTGCTTCCATTTTTTCCCCATCTATTTGCCAAGAAATGATGGAATCGGATGCCATGGTCTTAGTTTTTTGAATACTGAGTTTTAAGCCAGCTCTTCACTTTCCTCTTTCACCCTCATCCAGAAGCTCTCTACTTCCTCTTCATTTTCTGCCATCAGAGGGGTATCATCTGTGTGTCTGAGGTTGCTGGTATTTCTCCCAGCAGTCTGATTCCAGCTTGTGATTCATTCAGCTCAGCATCCCGCATGGTGTATTCTGCATAATAGTTAAATAAGCAGGGTGACAATATATAGCCTTGTTATACTCCTTCTGCAAGTGGGAACCAGTGCCTTGTTCCATGTCTGGTTCTAACTATTGCTTCTTAGCCTGCATAAAGGTTTCTCAGGAAACAAATAAGGTGGTCTGGTATTCTCATCTCTCTTTAATAATTTTCCGGTTTTTGTGATCCACAAGTCAAAGGCTTCAGCATGGTCAGTGAAACAGAAGTAGGTTTTTTTTTTTTTTTTTTTTTTTNTTAGCCTGCATAAAGGTTTCTCAGGAAACAAATAAGGTGGTCTGGTATTCTCATCTCTCTTTAATAATTTTCCGGTTTTTGTGATCCACAAGTCAAAGGCTTCAGCATGGTCAGTGAAACAGAAGTAGGTTTTTTTTTTTTTTTTTTTTTTCTTTTTCTGGAATTCCCTTGCTTTCTCCATGATCCAACGAATGTTGGCAATTTGATTTCTGATTCCTCTGCCTTTTCAAAACCAGCTTGTATATCTTGATGTTCTGGGTCCACGTACTGCTGAAGCATAGCTTGAAGGATTTTGAGCATAACCTTGCTATCATGTGAAATGAGAGCAACTGTAGTTTTCTTCTAAGGCATTCTTACCCACATCTGTAGATATAATGGTCATCTGATAAATTCACCCATTCCCATCCATTTTAGTTCACTGATTCCTAAGATGTCAGTGTTCAACTTGCTATTTCCTGCTTGACCACATCTGATTTAACTTGAGTCATGGACCTAACCTTCCAGGTTCTTATGCAATAGTTTTCTTTACAGCAACAGACTTTACTTTTACCACCAGACATCTACAACTGAGCTCCATTTCCGCTTTGGCCCAGCTACTTCATTCTTTCTGGAGCTATAAGTAATTGCCCTCTCCTCTTCCCCGGGAGTATAGTGGACACCTTCTGACCTGGAGTGTTCATCTCCTGATGTCCTATCTTTTGCCTTTTCATACTGTTCATGTGGTTCTCCAGGCAAGAATGTTCAAGTGGGTTGTCATTTCCCCCTCCAGTGGACCATGTTTTGTCAGAATTCTTCACTCTGAACCATCTGTCTTGGTGGGTCTGCACAACATGGCTCACAGCTTCGTTGAGTTACACAAGCTCCTTCGCGACATCAAGGCTGTGATCCATGAAGGCGATTTGAACACTACCAAGTACTAAAGTGAAAGTGAAAGAAAGTGAAGTCGCTCAGTCATGTCCGACTCTTTGCGACCCCATGGACTGTAGCCTACCAGGCTCCTCTGTCCATGGGATTTTCCAAGCAATAGTACTGGAGTGGATTGTCATTTCCTTCTCCAGGGGATCTTCCCAACCCAGGGATTGAACCCAGGTCTCCTGCATTGTAAACAGATGCTTTACCGTCTGAGCCACCAGGGAAGTACTAAAAGAGGTAGGGAAATGTGGGGAACTCATACATTTTATAGATGAGAGGACAGAAGCTTGGAAATTGATTTGTCCAACCCTGCATAGTGCCGGGACAAAAACCGAGGTCAGCTGATCCTCAGTTCTGCTGTGTCCCCACCAGCTCTCAGGATTCTGATGAGATGAGGGTCTCCCCACTGCTCCGACCCTTACTCTTTCCTCCATGTTTCTCTAAATGAATCTGAACTCCATCAGCACAGATGGAGCACTTGTAACCCCCATGACCTAGGCCATCAAACTTCTCTATACAGTGAACATTGCTGTTAGCTCTTTTATAAGGGTGTCTCTTCATTTAATGAGTCAGTGCCTGAGATGTTAACTCAATCCCTACACCCTGCCCCCCCCCCAAAAATCACATTTTCCTTTGTATATCCTTAGAGGATAAAATTGATTGAGTCTTCATCCTGTCAATAGGAAAGGGATAATTGTACTCAGATCTCAAGTGTCATTCAGCATTGCTGATGGAATATTTAAATACATGGAGTTTGTAAAACATAAAGAAATCATCAATTTCACATGATTAACTATCAATTTGGATAACAGTTTGCCATGGTGAATATCAAAATTAGATTTCTCTCATATGACCAGCTGTCATTGAAACTGTGACTTCTGCGTGCTAAAAAAGAAACTGAACTGAACTTTTAGTATTCTGCTATTTCTCAGCATCTTTTTCTGTAGTTCTCTTCCCCATCTCCCTTTGGTATCTCTGCTAAGATAGATCAGATTTGCAGCAAAATATTATTCTCTTGAGACTTGAAAGAGTACACATATCAATAAAAGACATTTTTGAAGAATTCGAGCATTTATCATTGTTAAAGGAACCTTGTTATTTATCAGTGTGTATGTCTGAGGCCAAAGAAGTGGAAACAAATGAATCCTGCATTTAATGGCTTTAGAAATATGTCACTCCCACCATTTTTCACATACTCAGAAGAAAGGCTTCCCCTCCCTCACTGAGGAGTGTATATTTAAGGCTTTATGCCAGATAATGCTTCTTAAAAAAAAAAGAAAGAAACAAAGAAAAATGGAAGTATAGTTGATTTACAACATTGTGTTAGTTTCAAGTATACAGCAAAGCAATTCAGTTATCTGTATATGTCTTCTCTTTCAAATTCTTTTCCCCTGTAGGTTGTTACGAAATATTGAGTATATTTCCCTGTGCTCTACAGTAGCCCTCTGCTGGTTATCCATCCTATCAGGATTAATGTGCACATGGATAGTTTCTTTAAGCACAAGACATAAGCAGGATGCTGGTCACATTGGGGTTTTCATCTATGTGACTAAAGCAGGTGGCTTTGTGTAAATGCTGCTCATGTCCCAAGAGATGACTGAATTATTAACAGTAAAGTAGTAAAGTGTTCATTGAGTTTTCCAAGGGTCTTGGATAGAACAAGACATGTGAAGTGAATTCCTCCATCTTCCAATTTACTAGTCTGCCCTTGGAGAAATCCTGTTTGCACTCAATTTTCTTTAGAGCATTCCCACAAGAAGTCAAGTCACAAACCAGGCCATCAAGTTTGGGAAATCAGTACTTCCTGAGTTCTCAGGTCACTTAAGAGTGTGAAGAATTTACTGCAATAAATCTCTCCCGATAGGTCAGTCTACTGTTTGCAAATGAAATATGGGTTTATTGACAAGATTATTTTGACATATCTAATTCACCACCTTCCACATTATCAACCACTCTAGCTTTGATGGGGTGCAAGGCTTCCATTAGGAGTCAAGAAACAGATCCTTCTACATCCATTTCATAAGTTTTAGTCAAAGTTGTACCAGATAAAGCCTAGGTCCTGTTCTAAGATGAGGCTGTTAGTAATAAACCAGGATGACATTTTTTTTTTCCTTCAATGCCTTTGCAAACAGACTTGTTTTTAGTGACATATACGTTTTTTATTGTGATTTGATAATAGAAATGAACAATTTTTCATTCTTAAAGCCAGAGTATATTCAAAAGATGAGTAAGTAAAAATCACACTGTAATAACTCCAATCTAAGAAAGAAGAAAGGAAGAGACATGCATGCAGATATTTTCATATTTTAGAAAGAGATACGCTACCACTTATCTAAGTCACTTCAGTTGTGTCCGACTCTGTGCAACCCCATAGACGGCAGCCCACCAGGCTCCTCCATCCCTGGGATTCTCCAGGCAAGAACACTGGAGTGGGTTGCCATTTCCTTTTCCAATGCCTGAAAGTGAAAAATGAAAGTGAAGTCGCTCAGTCGTGTCTGACTCTGAGCGACCCCATAGACTGCAGCCCACCAGTCTCCTCCGTCCATGGGATTTCCAGGCAAGAGTACTGGAGTGGGGTGCCATTGCCTTTTCCAGAAAGAGATATGAGTGACTAAATAAAACATGACCAGATTTATGTTTTGGGTCACAAAAGTGGAGAAAAAAATGAGTAAGAGAGGATGAGGCATCACAGCCACCTATTATTGCATATGCAAAGGGCTACTGAAATTAAACAAATGAAATAAAAATTAATGAGAAGTCTATGTTTCATGTATAAAAATATAACTGAGGTTTTGGAAGCAGCTGGGCCTGCAATGTGATTGCTTTTGGTATGCAGAGCTACAGGTGAGTGTCAGAGCAACACCCACAAGGAAAGAATGTAAGGGAACAAATGTTTCCACCCAGAGCAGAGTAAGTCAGCAATCACACAAATCTCAAGATTATCAATTGTCCCAACAATGCCAAATTATATCTTGAAATGTGATTATACAAAATACAGTGCAATCAACCAGTGTTTAAATGTTTAATACAAAATATTAAGAAAATGCATGTAATCTTGTAACAATGAATATGGGTTTTAATTTAGGCTGAACCAAGCAATCACCTTTGTGATGATGTGAGCTCCAAGCTTTGAGCTAGCTCTGTTAAATTTCCTTCCTTAAAGGGGAAGGTACATGTTGTATGTGACTCATATACCTTAATTAGAGACTAGGGTCAGATCTAGATTGCTACTTTTTTGTTAGTGTTGTGAATTAGAATTGAATGAATGCACAGATCATTTGTATCTAAAGAGATGTTTTATATTCACACATAATGTGGATTCAACTCATGTTACTTGTGAACGATACATAGAGACTTCAGTTTTGATCCTTGTATCCACACTGAAATCAACTGCAGGCTTCAGGAATTACTCAGAGATAAATGGGAAGAAGAAAATTCCATGAAACAAGATGATAAATAGAAGACTGGCAAGACATTAAAAAAAAAAAATCAAGAATCTTCTTTCCTTTCAAACCAAAGTTTGAGTTGTCTTATTAGAAAGGGGTTAGGATTGACATATATACACTGACATATTTAAAATAGCCAATAAGCACCTACTGTATAGCACAGGGACCTCCTCAGTATGCTGTAATAACCTAAATGGGAAAATAATTTGAAAACTAATAGATATATGTATATGAATAACTGAATCACTTTGCTGTATACCTGAAACTAACACGATATTGTAAATCAACTATAGTTCAATATGAAATACAGATTAAAAAACAAAAGACATTTGACATCACATTTCAATTGGATGCTTGGGGCTGGTGCACTGAGATGACCCAGAGGGATGGTACGGGGAGGGAGGAGGGAGGGGGGTTCAGGATGAGGAACACGTGTATACCTGTGGCGGATACATGTTGATGTATGGCAACACTGATACAATATTGTAAAGTAAAATTAAATAAATTAATTAAAATAAATAAATTTATATATAAAATAAAAAGCAGTGGATTATGTGGAAGCTGTGTGTGTGCTCAGTTGCTCAGTACTGTCTGACTCTTTGCGACCCACTGGGCTGAGTAGCCTGCCAGGTTCCTCAGATCATGGCATTTTTCAGGCAAGAATACTGAAGTGGGTTGCCATTTTCTCCTCCAGGGAATCTCATCCCTGGGTCTCCTGTGTCTCCTGTAGTGGCAGGCAAATTCTTTACCACCGAGCCACCCGGGAAGCCCCAGGTGGAAGTGAGGGTCATCTAAAATTTCAGCGGCTATCCAACATACACTGGGTCCTGCCTGGCCCTCAGGGATACAGGATTTACCTGGATGTTGTAAGCATATGTGCACTGCACCTTACAACATTTTACCCAAAATTCTGCTACTATCTGTACACTTTTAGGCCCTCTCTCCTTATAATTTATGGTCATGGGCTTTTGCAAGGGAAAGCACACTAATAATCCTAGGAGGTTTGCTATGCATTAGACCCTACTTGGTGTTTAGATATGACCTTCATTCAATAAAATAACCCAAGAATACTACAGGATGAATCAAAGGAATACTGAAATGGGGTGGTACATATGGTCAGGCAATAAGAAATTCACTATTTGTAGGGAATCTCAACAAGAAATAACTGCAAGTTATCTGTTTGCTTTTTTTTTTTTCCACAGACTTGGGCTAGCAATTCTAAACAATGGCAGGAAAAGTATGCTCCCCTCCAAAAACTCTGGTCAGTCTAAACCAGGATCTGTTAAACTTTTTTTGTAAAAGGTCAGACAGTAAATATTTCAGACCATGTAGGTCACATGATCTCTGTTGCGGTTACTCAATTTTTCTCAACTTAGCATAAAAGCAGCCATTTTCCCTAGATGATATATTTTTTTTTAATGGTAATTTAAAAAATAATTATAAAAATAGACAGCTGAAAAATTTTAACCCAAAGGTCAAAGTTTATTGACCACTCTTGGTCTAAGTTCTACACAGTGCAGTAACTGTTGAGTTTTGGTAATATATACATAAGCTTCAAATGAGTACAACTTTTATCATTTACTCTTTTTAACAAACATCACCTACATAGAACTGAACTCAGAGAATCCCAAATTATGCATCTGCTCCTGACATACGCAGATTCAGTCACACAAACACATACACATTTCAGGAGCAAGTTCATTATAGCTAGGAATCAACCAAGTCACATTAGGCATAGTTCGTGCCTCCAGTTCCTCTGAAATGAAGTGAAAGTCGCTCAGTCATGTCCAACTCTTTGCAACCCCATAGACTATACAGTCCATGGAATTCTCCAGGCCAGAATACTGGGGTGGGCAGCCTTTCCCTTCTCCAGGGGATCTTCCTGACCCAGGGATTGAACCCAGGTCTCCTACACTGCAGGTGGATTCTTTACCAGCTGAGCCACAGGTGAAGCCCAAGAATACTGGANTTATCACAGCAGAGATTCCAGATTCTGACCCTTATCTTCAAAATGAATGGTGCTGAGAATCTAAGACATAAACAAAGGGGATAGCTCTCCTTTCTGACCTCAAAGCATACACACTTTGAAGAGAAGAAAAGAGGAAGAATTTCATTTGCTTCGTAAAAACAAATGAAACTGTCCGGTGTATTTGCCTTCTCACTGGAATAAGTGAGCCATGTCCAGACAGGCACAGGACAGAGACAATTTTGTTGACTGGAGAGATAATTTCAGTGGAAGAAATCCAATACTGAGAAAAATAAATATAATTGCAATTTTTTCTATCACACATGAAAAATCCTCAAATATAGTAAAAATTTGTGATTAAAGAAAATGAATAAATATCAACTGCTCCTATTATCGACAGCAGCACACAGTTTTTTCATTGCACAGGTTCATAATACTACTTTCCTGTTTAACTGCTTCCTCCATAGTTTTCTCACAGCCTACCAAAAACTAAGGGGAAAAGATTTTAATTACCATTATTTAGAGTAAAAATTGTAGTTAACCTTCCTAACAAACATGGAAGAGGGACCAACAGCGGATCCTCTGGGTGGGAGTGGAGGAAGTCATCTCTGCTTAGGCTGAGGCTGATGTTTCTTTAGACCAAGTGAAGATGCTGGCCGTCCCAAACATAAAGCAGTGAGTGAGTGACAGTTGCTCAGTCATGTCTGACTCTTTGTGACCCCATGGACTGTAGCCTGCCAGGCTTCTCTGTCCATTGAATTCCCCAGGCAAGAATACTGGAGTGGATTGGTAGAAAGTGAGGAAATAAGCAAAAGCCGATGTCATGAAAAGTTGGCAATTTCTGTATTTCAGGAGTCTCAGCTTCATGGTAAAGCTCCATTATTTTATCTGAATTTTTGTAGGTTTTCATTGTGACATACAATAAAATAAAGTTCAAAACACATTCCAGAGACATGTGTAGCCATATAATCATCTCTCTTAATTATCCTTGCTAATAGGGAACATAGTGGTAAAGACCACTCCAAATATCTTTATTTGAACACTGCTTTTCTGTGGATTTGATGGAGTTTGAGATATAATTGCATACATTATACTAGTTTCAAAGGTACAGTATAACAACTTGATATTCATACATATAGTGAAGTGATCACCACAATAAATCTGTTTGACATCCATCACCATATATAATTACAGAATTTTTCCTTGAGGTGAGAGCTTCTAGGATCCACTCCCTTCAGAACTTTAAAATATGCAATAGAGTATTATTATCTATAGCCAACGTGCTGTATATTATGACATTTATTTTATAATTAGAAGTTTATATATTTGGCTCGCTTCACCCCTTCCTTTAGCAACTACCCATCTATTCCAAATGTTTTTTTAAAAAACCATTTAAATTGAGCTATGAATATAGTAGAATATCAACATAATATAAAAAGTTGATGAGCAGTAAGAATTATCACCTTGGGTTTGCTGCTTAAAACCGCTTCTGTCATTCTTTTGAGAAGTTTATGCTCACTATAGATGGAAACTGAAGAGACGTAATGCATTCCTGGAAATAAATTAGGGTCTGAGGGAACATGAAAGTTGAGACGTTTCCATTTCTAGGATTTCTTCCACTCTAATATTTAAGGATCTGTGTCTGGAAGACAAAGAAGTTAACAAGCAGTCCCTGGATTCCCTATTACACAGAAAAGGGAAAAGAAGTTTTCTAAGAACCTTTGATCTTCAAAGTCAGAAATAAACATTAAATAAATTTATGATAGGAAGCCAACCATGGGGAGTGTTTTGATGGCAAGAACTATCTGGCTTAGAACCAACTGGCTCAAGAGCAGAGGAAAATATTTCAGGGAAAATAAGAAAAGAAAATTTAAAAGAAAGATGATAGTGTATTTGATTTGACAATAATTTAATATTTGGAAACTTATGAAAGGGCGTTTCTGCATATTCACATTTTTTAAAAAGTCCTGGTCCCACCCAAATATCCATGCACAATTGTATTTTTAGTGTATGCTACGCTAATAGCCTAAGCAAGTCTAGCTCTAAACATATTTCTCAGGTATATCTCATGACAAATTCCCAGGCTGAAGTCAGAGTAAAGCTGAAGAGGCTACTGCCCCTTCCAGGATAACCATGTGGGCAGTGCAGGGTGATTAGGTGAACATAGAATGGCTATGAGCTTCTTGTAGGCAGAATTAGATATTATTCATTTTTGGAAACTCTGCACCTACTATAACTGTCTCTTATACACATCTTGCTTTTTCGATGATCCAACGGATGTTGGCAATTTGATCTCTGGTTCCTCTGCCTTTTCTAAAACCAGCTTGAACATCTGGAGATGTGTATAAGAGACAGCCCCCAGACCATCCCCACACACCGGAAAATCTTCAAATGTGGAAACATTTGAAAAATTCATATCAAAGTACAGACACTGATGTTCTGACAACTTATAGAATTCCATGAAGTTTGCATTTTATGGTTATCTATAAGAATTTTACTAGTTGTATATTTATTGCTTTTTGTGGGGGAAAAATTCTTTTTGAAATAAAATTAGTAAAAAAGGGCTCTCTGATTAACTGTGAACAAATTCAGATTAACAAATCTGGTTAAGCTGTCTAATGAACATGAATATGCAGAGAAGATAAATTTTTACAAAATAGTAAAATTCACTAAAGTTAAAGCCTGCAAACAGAAAATGGGATGTCATTTGTTACTGCAATAGGCCAACAGATATGGACATTTAGGTTTTTTCCTTTTAGTTAAAAATATGATACATTTAAATTTTATCTTCTCTTACTGTTTTTCTATTCTATATTGTAATTTTATTTGTATATTTATTACAAGCCTGTGTAGACATATGAACTGCAATAAATTAAGATTTTTACTGTTAGAATTGTTTCATTATTACTGTTATTCATTTCATTTCATGATTATTATTGAAAATAATTTTGTCATGTAGAGGAAAAAGTCATTAGAAATTTTGTGGCAGTGTCAAATAGGCTAAGAACAACAAAGGTAAACAGCATGTTTCTTTCAAAAATGGAGGAAAAGATGAGAAAGTGGTTTTTCCAAGAGTATCTGTGAGGTAGATTAAGTCTGATTTCAAAAGTAAGTTTATAGGTAATTGAAAAGATACTCAACATTGCTAATTATTAGAGTAATGCAAATCAAAATGCAACAGGGTACAGCCTCACACTGGTCAGAATGGCCATCATTAAAAAGTCCACAGATGACAAATGCTGGAGAGAATGTGGAGAAAAGGGAACCCCTCTTTACTGTTGGTGGGAAGTTAAGTTGTTACAGTCACTTTGCAGAACAGTATGGAGTTTCCTTAGGAAACTAAAAATAGAATTACAACATGATCCAGTGATACCGCTCCTGGGCATAAATCTGGACAAAACTATACTTTGAAAATACACATACACCAAGACACAGAAATAATTGAAATGTCCATCGACAGATGAATGGGTGAAGAAGATGCAGCATAGTATATACAATGGAATATTACTCAGCCATAAAAGAGAATGAAAATTTGCCATTTGCAGCTACATGGCTGGACCTAGAGATGGTCATACTGAGTGAATTATGTCAGAAAGAGAAAGACAATATCATATGATAACACTTGCATGTGGAATGTAAAGTATGACACAAATGAATTTATCTATGAAATAGAAACAGACTTACAGACAAAGAGAACAGACTTGTCGTTGCCAAGGTCAGGGGTGTGGGGGGAAGGTTGGGTTGGGAGTTTGGGACCAGCAGATGCAAACTATGATTTATGGAACAGATAGACAATGAGCTCCTATTGTAAAGCAGAGATAGGTATATTCAATATTTTATAATGAAGCATAATGGGAAAAAAAGTAGGTCTAATTCTATAACATAAATATCCCACTACATCATAAACAGACTATAAACAGAATACAACAACGGCTATGACTTGGAGCAAACCTGAGTTATAACACGGAAAGTCAGCCCCAGGTGTCCTAGGCAGTGTCCTGCTGAGACTTGATTAAATGTGAATCGCAATAAAGAGACAGAAGGAGGTCACAACTTATAAATTCACCTAGTCCAACCTTTCCCCAACTACATTCTCTCTTCAAAACAGATGACATAGCACTTCCTATTAATTACATAATACAGTACTGATTTTTCAAAAATCTGTCCATTTTGACTGTTAGTTCTATGCACTAGGGTGCTGATCTGAGTACACACACATACACACACACACACAACATACTCACATACACATATCACACACATGTACCACATACAATACACATCACACAGATACAGACACAGATATCACAAGCATACACCTATATCTCTCTCTCTCACACACACACACCACACATACTACACAAATATACATCACACACCATCACCACACATACACACCACACATTCTCCCCCCTGAAGCCAAATATTCTGGTATTTTGGTAATCAGTATTTCACAACTATGTGTATCTGTGATTATGAGTTTTGTGATTTCTACTTAGCTAATTAAACCTAGGGAAATTAGTGTGTTTCTCTCAATTTCCTTCAAAGTTCATTTTTCTATCACAACTTAATTGAGTTATTAGACTGCAATAGAGACAAATTAAGATTTCCGATTATGTTCTCCTTCTTCAGAAAGATACTGACACTGAAGTTCCAGTTATATTTGAACTGTCACTTTACAAAGGTATATACAGCACTTTTAATTGCAAGGGCTAATCTTCTGAATTGGTTTGATTTGTATGTTGCTGAAATCAGCTTTCATGTAAAATTGGTTTTATTAGAATTTTAAAATAAAATATCACGTCAGGAACCCTGTTTATTTCTTTTAGAAAAACTGCTGAAGTGGTTTACGTATGTCAATAATTCTCTTTCTGAAATTTTTAACTTCCAGGAAAAATCCATGTGTACAATTTTGAAGAATCTTTCAGTGATTTTGGCTCCAATAAGTTACATTTATATAGATACTGCTCTGAAATGATACTCTTGATAAAAGTATTTCTGCCAACTAATGTCCCAAAGCCTTTAAACTCAATTCTTATTTATACAATGAAATGCCTTTCCAAACTCTTCTCCCTGGTTGGTTTGCATTTAACAGTAAAGCTTAACTTCAAATTCTTTCTTTTTTAAAAAGAGTCAAAAGTGCTCTTTCATATCCATTAAACCAAGATCCCCATGAAACATGGGGCTTGTCCTTCTTATCCTATATGTTTGCATACAACTTTGGTGTTTGTATTTATTTCCTATTAATATCAATAATAATAACTGAAAAATAAGATCCTCATCCAAACTTGAACTGAGAACTTAGTGTGTGCTAAGCTTTGTATCTAGCATTTCATGCGCACTATCTATTTTAAATTCACATTGTTATGAGACTGACACCACTCTTGCCTTCATTTAACAAATGTGAAAACTGAAGCACAAAGAAGTTAAAGAAAAAGACCCTTTTTCTGTGTTGTAGTCTACAGTATTAACATCTAACCCCAGCTGTCTGACCCTAGGACCCATGCTCTTGACATTTCCCACAGCTCAGAACTTGGAATTAGACTAAAATCAAGGCCGCAAAAAGTAAAAGGTAGGTTGAAGATGTGAATACAAGTTTTCCAATAAACCAATCAAAACTGAAACAGAAGAGTAAGCTAACTTGCCGACAATGAAAGTAATTTGAGATCAGGTCCAGTGATGAAAACAGTCTAAAACTCCAAGCCCTCTGTCTGCTGGTTAATTCTTGGACAGGATAGAAAGGAAGAAGGGAAATTCCTCCGGTCCAGATTTCCCAAGAGAAGCTCCCTCTCCTGGGAGATGTGAACAGAAGAGTAATTTGGCAAACACATTTGGGGATTATTGCACAATATTTCTCACTCTCAATGTTTCATAATGTGACCTGAATATTACAAAGGTTGTGACAAGTCCTGCATAAAAGACACCTTCTTAATTATGTTTAATCAATGTTGCTCAGATTTACTAGTTCACATATCCTATTTGTGTAAGTAGCACAAAGATGCCCCAAAGATGTTCAGTGCTTAAATCTCAGAAATGTTGATTAGGTTATATTTTATGGAAAGGAAAGTATAAGATTGTACATGGAATTACGATTGTTGGGTAACTGACTTTGAGACGAGATGATCCAGTGGGCTCATCCTGGCTCACGGTACGAGAGAAAGAAGAAGCGTCAGAGAGAGTTTCAAACATGCTACACTGCTGGCTCTGAAGATGGACCAAGAACCAAGGAATGGAGTCAACCTCTAGAACACGGAAAAGAGAAGGAATCAAGTTCTTCAAATTTCAGAAGGAAGACAGACTTGCAGACACCTTGCTTTTAGACACCTGAGACACCTTTTGGACCTTGGACCTTCAGGACTATAAGATAATCCATCTTGTCTTATATTGTTTTAAGCCACTGCTATTAAGGTAATTTGTTACAGTGGTACACAGGAAACTAACACACCATTCTCCTTGTAACGCCTAATATCAAACTTAACTTTGGAAATGCAGATCTAGTCCATTATCCTGGCTTGATGAGACACATCTTAAAAGCTTGTGGAAAATAGAATTCTGACGTTTCAATGTAGTTTCTCTAAAATGTTAATGTGAACATGAATTGTGTGGGTGTGTTTTAAAAATACAGATTCTGATTCTATAGGTCTAGGGTGGGACCTAAAATTTTGCATTTCTGAAAACCTCCCAGGGGATATTGGTGCGGATGCTGCTGGTTGATAGTCACATTTAGAGCAGCAAAGTTAAAAGTGTACACCACCCCCACCCTCGCCCCCCACAAAAAAAAAAAAAGAAAGAAAGAAAAAACAAAACAAACAAACCCAAAACAACTCTAGCCTTCTGAGGAAAACTTTGGTAAAAGGAATCCCATGAAGTTTCAAACAGAAAATGCCTACTTGAAGATAAACAATCAAGGAAATAGATTTGTAAGTATTGCTTCATCCATCAATGTTTATGACACAGAAAATTTTCTGCACAAAGGGGGCAGAAGAGAAATGTCACAATTCATTGATGTCTCCTATTTCTAACAATTTAGAAACAATCTGCATCACTAATAAGATAGAAGAAGCATGAAGCGCAAGAGGAGGTCTTACGAAATATTCTCAATTTGACCACAAAGCCACCTAAAATTGTTTAGCACTATATAAAGAATTAGAGTCACACAGAATAAAATAAAATATAAAATAAGACTCTGGAAGTTTCTGCCTTATTCTCTTTTAAAAATTGTACTTTAAAACAAATTTTATTCCCCATGTTTCATCCTTGCTTTAGAAATACCCAAGAGGATGGAACCAGAAAGCCTCATCAATTATCTCACCTCTTACCTGCCTGGGGGAGGAAAAAGGGCTTAAATAATATAGAGGATGCCAAAGAGAACCATTCTCTGCTACCTTGCCAGCACAAAAAGAACAGATGCTTTTTTTCTTTTTTCTTTTCAGAGCAAATTTAGTGTCCGTGAAAGGTGCCAAGTTAAAATCCCTAGAAACGAATGCATTCTCCTTACCTGAAAGTCTGGCAATGGTGATAAAAGCTTTTTCATAAAACTGCTCAGTCCCACAGGAGAGCTCATTTCTGGACCATTTCTACTTAACTGGTCTTTATATAAGGAGATAGAAATTACAAGCTCAACCATTAGCAAGCTGTCGATTGTAGGTAGTTTAAAGATTAACTTAAAATACATTGTTCCGTGACTCGAGACACCTTTGTTTCAACATTACCACATGCGTACACTGCTGTAGGATTTACAAAGCACTCTATAATAGTCAACACTTACTGGAAACAATTTTCTGAGCTCTTGCTACGTGCCAGGCATGCCGAGGCTTTGTATCAGGGCTTTACGTGTTTTATCATATTTACACTTCATGACAGTCTATAAACAGGTATCACCACAATTTTAATTTTGTAGATGCACAAACCAAAACACAGAGTCACCACATCTGTTGCCTGTGGTCACACAGCTAACCAACAGAGGAGCGAGGACTTTAATCCAGGATACGGTTCCAGAGAGCACTCATATCATAATTATATAACTGTTGTCACAATTAAAAGACACAAAATTGTCTAAATGATGAAATTGATACATAGGGCGCATGGCATGCCAAATGTCATGCACAGGAAGTCATATTTAAAGGCAGCGTTCTGCCTTTCAGAGACCAAGGCCTTTCCAACTGTCCCAGACACAGTGAGCTGGCATGCTACCTTTCACGGAGTTTTGCTGGTGTAGATAGGTTCAACTTTTGCCCATAAGAATAAGCAAAGCTATGACAAACCTATACAGTGTATTGAAAAGCAGAGACATTCCTTTGCTGACAAAGGTCCATATAGTCAAAGCTACGTTTTTTCCAGTCGTCACGCATGGATGTTAAGAGTTGGACCATAAAGAAGGCTGAGCGCCAAAGAATCAATGCTTTCGAACCGTGGTGCTGTGCTGTAGAAGGCTCCTCAGAGTGCCCTGGATAGCCAGGAGATCAAACCAGTCAATTCTATAGGAAATCAACTCTGAAGATTCACTGGAGGGACTGATGATGAAGCTGAAGCTCCAGTACTTTGGCCACCTGATGTGAAAAATGGACTCACCGAAAACCCCTGATGCTGGGAAGAATTGAAGGCAGGAGGAGAAGGGGATGACAGAGGATGAGATGGTTGGATGGCATCACCGGCTCAATGGACCTGAGTCTGAGCAAGCTCCGGGAGGTGGTGATGGACAGGGAAGCCTGGCGTGCTGCAGTCCATGGGGCCACAAAGAGCCGGACAAAACTGAGCACCTGAACAACAACATCAACAAGGCTTTTCAGAGCTAATGAGTATACGAAGTGTTACATGTTTCTGACCTTCCAATTAGACAATAAATTTAGTTTTATTTTAACAGAGCAAACACACCTGTTTCTGATGGGCCCATCCATGGCTTGGAAGAAACTCAGGCTGGTGAAGTCCCCTTGTGGTCACGAGGTTCCCTTCCTGGCACTGAACCAAGAGAGAAGTTTACAGGGAAGAACATGGGCCATGGTTTTCAGGACCAAGATAAACGGTCCAGATGTGACCATTTATTTGATAAAACTGATTCCCAGCAGGAAAAACCATAACCACAATTCAACAGGCATTTCAAAGGAGCAGTTCTTCAGGTTCAATGGATATAAACCAACTAAAGCTTGCTTTCTCACTTACATACACCAGCATAGACACACACATCGGAGAGTATGAAGTCCTGGAGAAGCATTCACACCGTGGAAATGGTGTTCAGCTGAGTTTTACAGGAGTGGAGCTAAAAAGACATGAAGTCAAGGGTGGCCACTGCCCACTCTCTCTTTGGGGAACACCTTACAGCTGTTTGATGCCTTACCTTTCTACCTTCGTTCAACTTTATACTCCTATCTCCACAGAGAACTTTCTCTGCTTCCTCATGGTTTCTGGTGCCTCATAACATGAGCTTTCACTCATCTACAGAAGGTACTCAGCCTTCTTTAGGGTCCTACTCTCTCTATAGAGTCATATAGCTTTGACTACACCTTAGCCTTCCCAAAAAACTAAATGACAACTGTGTTTGATATTTCTTCAGTTCAGTTCAGTCACTCAGTCATGTCCGACTCTTTGAGACCCTATGAATCGCAGCACGCCAGGCCTGCCTGTCCATCACCAATTCCTAGAGTTTACCCAAACTCATGTCCATAGAGTCGGTGATACTATCCAGTCATCTCATCCTCTGTCGCCCCCTCCTCCTCCTGCCTCCAATCCCTCCCAGCATCAGGGTCTTTTCCAATGAGTCAACTCTTTGCATTAAAGTATCCAAAGTACTGGAGTTTCAGCCTCAGCATCAGTCCTTCCAACGAACACTCAGGATTGACCTCCTTTAGGATGGATTGATTGGATCTCCTTGCAGTCCAAGGGACTCTCAAGAGTCTTCTTCAACACCACAGTTCAAAAGCATTAATTCTTCAACACTCAGCTTTCTTCACAGTCCAACTTTCACATGCATACATGACCACTGGAAAAACCATAGCCTTGACTAGACGAAACTTTGTTGGCTTTCTTCACAGTCCAACTCTCACATCCATACATGACCACTGGAAAAACCATGGCCTTAACTAGATGGACCTTTGTTGGCAAAGTAATGTCTCTGCTTTTCAATATGCTATCTAGCTTGGTCATAACTTTCCTTCCAAGGAGTAAGCGTCTTTTAATTTCATGGCTGCTATCACCATCTGCAGTGATTTTGGAGCCCAAAAAAATAAAGTCTGACACTGTTTCCCCATCTATTTCCCATGAAGTGATGGGACCAGATGCCATGATCTTAGTTTTCTGAATGTTGAGTTTT
>SJYX01000369.1:308037-325196 GCA_006410675.1 Oreotragus oreotragus
TTTTTTTTTTTTTTAGAGCTTCCATTTTACTTTATTTTACTTTACAGTACTCTATTGGTTTTGGCATACATCTGTTTTAAATGGTCATGGCAAAATAAAGCATTGGAAATCTCCTTCTTGCTCACACTTTTGTTTTGTTAGAAAACTGTCTGGTTCATGAAACCTAACATTCCGGAAGTCACTTATCCAGATTAGGGTGGCAGCCGAAGACTTTATGTGGGAGAAAACATGAGGATAAAATTGCACTCTAGGGTTGTAACGGTTCCTTTTATGTGTCAAATTGACTGAGCCCTGGGGTGCCTAGATTAAATATTATAACACACACACGTGTACATGTGCACTGCTTGTGTCTATATATTCACTGAAGCCCACGCAATGAGAGTTTGATCATGTGGTAGATTAAGCATCCTTCCTTTGACTGGACTAACTACGGATTGTAACATTGTTTTTCACTGGTTCAAGTTCAAACCAAACAACCCTCATAACAAAACCTAACTAAGCTAAGCTGGCAAGGCGCTGTACTGTAAGGGAGCACGACCCTCTGGCCTTTGCCCCCCATCATGTCCTCTGCCTGCCTTTTGTCTGTGGAAAACTTTAGTCAACGAATAAGTTTAATCAGAGAAGAGAGAAGTGCAGGAAAAAAGGAAACCAGTGAAAGGAGGCTCAATGTAGTCATTAAGCATGGTCAAGGACCTTTAGTTCTTCTCAAGGTTACAGATAATATTCTGAGCCGCATCCTCTGAGCTGTCTTACAGATACTAAAACACCAGGGGGAGAAATTAACTGCGTGGTGACCACAGTGCACCCAGGACGTGAGCTGCCACAGTTCTGAGATGTGGCCTCAGACAAATGCTGACTGTGCTGCCTCTGCATGTAACACGTCCCCGCCTTCCCCCTCTCCCTCGCTCTATAAAAGCTATTGCCCCACTGGTTGCCTGTGCAGGGGCTTGAGTGTTGGCCTTTGGACAATGTCTGCCCCTCCCCGCCAAGTTGCCTGCATCTGAAATAAAGCAAACTTTCCTTTCCATCAACCTAGCCTGTTTATTGGCTTCTGAGCAGTGAGCAGCCAAACCCTGCACTCCTTTTGGCAACACTTTTATAATAAACCAGTGATGCTTGAGCATAACAGCAATATAACAGTAATAATAACTAATATGCCAACNGACATTCTAGGAATCAGCGAACTAAAATGGACTGGAATGGGTGAATTTAACTCAGATGACCATTATATCTACTACTGTGGACAGGAATCCCTTAGAAGAAATGGAGTAGCCATCATGGTCAACAAAAGAGTCCAAAATGCAGTACTTGTTATGTCTTACTTACTTTGAAATGACTGTTTATATTCACCTCATTCAGCAAAGACCTGAGAATTCCCTGTTTTCTAAATATATCTTTTCTCCTAATATTCTTGCCAATTCAACCTTATACTTCATCATGGCACATGTCATACACACTCTGAGCTTACTCATATACTTGTCTTACCAACTGGATAGTGGCAATATTACAGCAGCAGTCACAACTTACTCATCGTATGTCCTTAACATAAATAAATGCCTGTGTAAACTGGTGTTCAATAGATGCTTTTCAGATCCATAGTAAATGAATCCAAAAGTCTGCATATTAAATAATTAATAAGTAAGTTAGAATGAAGAACAGAAAAAAGGAAATGAGATGGTCCTTTAAGAAGCTTAACATGATGAATTAAAGCAATGATTCACTCACTTTTTAAACATAAAATACTATTCAGTTAATAATTATATATACATATATATTTTCATTTATCTGAAAACTGGTTTGCTCAAGTAAGACAAATTGTAGTTTGGGGCTTATCAAATTTTCATTTTTATCTTATATTTAGTTTAACCATGATAAAATTAAAGATAAAAACAAAATCAAACCAAGAGCCTAATACTGCTTAATTAACATTTTTTATTTGGAATTGCTTTAGGGCATCTTCTATTAAATATGACCTTATCACTTTGAGCATATCTTAAATATAGCATTTATGCACCTTTTCACCTGTCTTGCATACAGGGTCCTCATTACCATCTTTCTAAATTCCATATATATGTGTTAGTATACTGTATTGGTGTTTTTCTTTCTGGCTTACTTCACTCTGTATAATTGGTTCCAGTTTCATCCATCTTATTAGAACTGATTCAAATGTATTCTTTTTAAATATAGCATTTATGCACCTTTTCACTGCTAACAATAATTTTATTAAGTAAATCAAATTCCCCATAATATATAAATGCTATTGTAAACTTAGTTTAGATATCAAAATGCTATTCAATAACAACTGAAAGGCAAATATTAAAAAGACAAGATATCAAAGAAAAAAATGTTTGTCCTCACAGTAATATATTACTTAGAATTCTTAATATCTTGAAAAATCATCAATTATTATTTTGTCTTATAATAGCCTATGGGGAAAAAAAGAGATTCAAATATAACATATATGTATCACAATCATCTTTCTTAGGTAGTAACNTGTCTGAGAATATGAGAGGAAGAAGAGAAAAGGTCATGGAGGGGAGAGAGGAAAGAGGTGGGGGAGAAGGACCAAAAAGATGACAGTGGAGAAATAGGATGAAGCTGGGGTGTAAGAATAATGATTATATCCTAACCAGTCAGAGATGGCTTTCTTCCATAAAATGTGTATATGATTTAAGGCTCTCTATGTCTGTCTTCTCCATGAATCTGTCACAATATTTAAGAGTTCTGCTTCCTTAATTCTTTTAGATGGGGCTGAGAAAGACCCTGTTAAAACAGGAACATAGATCTCTCAGGAAGGATACATGAAGCAGTTATCAGCTGCCAAGAGTGCAGCACAAATGTGGCAAGATTTGAAAGGCACTCAGCCAAGATGGCCCTGAAAACAAAGGAAGCAACTAGCTCAAGTGGCTTTGTTTTGTTTTGTTTTAATACTAATACAGGGTAGACCGAGGATGCATTTAGGCTGATAAGAGTGTTTCTTGAACTTGGAAGTGTGGTCCTCTGTACTGCTCAGCTGGGGACTTTAACATAGTGTGATTTTGATTTGAGAAGCCCAGGGTGAGGCCTGAGATTCTGAATTTCTAACAAATACCAGGTGATGAGGAAGCTGTGAAGCTCTGAGGATAAAGAACATGCAACTTGGAGAGGGAACCATTTTTAAACCAAGCTGAGGTGTCACAGAGAAGATCTGTGAATAGATAAGAAGCCATGTAATAAACTGAGAATTGGGAAAAAGTAACTCAAAGAAAATGAGGAAGTGCTGAGAAAAACTGGTATCTTAAGATGACTGCTTCTTAAGCATTCATGTTTACCCACCAATGTCTTTTTTGTCCATACTTCAGTACACACACTAAAGATACTATGGTCCCCACAAGACCATCTTTGATCACAAGAGGCACAGTCTAGCTAAATGCCAGTGGAGAGCTAATTCAATTTTCAAACTTTCAAAGAAGAAATCACAAGTTAAGATTTAACGCAGCGGTTCTCAGCTTATGGTCCCATATGAGCAACATCACCATCACATGGGAACTTGTCAATGACGTAACTTTTTCTGGCTTTATCCCACATCTACTGGATCTGAAAATCTTGGGGTGGGACCCATTAAAAGCCCTTCAGGTGATTCCGAGGCATGCTAGAGTTTGTGAAATATTAGCCTAAAGGAAGAGTAGGAGTTAATCTGCAAAAGACCAAGTGGAAGGGAGGGAAGGTTAGAAAGAAAGAGGGGAGAAGATGTGTCACAGAAAGAGGACTTGGATCAGGAAAGAGCAGCCCAAAGGCTGATTTTGCTCTTATCCCTTTAGGCAGCAGCAAAGTCAACTTTATTCTGAGAAGGAGAAGCAGGTCTTCTTCATGCATTTTCATCATAAGCCTGGTCCCTAAATGCCTTTGGTTTTGCAACTTTGGCTAAATCATCACAGGAGAAACAGTTGAGAAATGGTACTCAACTCTTTAGGGAAATAGTTCTCAGCCTGCTCACGTATTACAAGTACCCTAGGAGCTCTAAACAGATGCAGGGAGTGAACAAAGAACAATTAAACTGAATATCTGGGGCTGGGTCCAGGCATCAGGTTTTTCTAAAGCTCCTCAGATGGTTCTAATGAGCAGCAAGGGTTGACTGATGCACCATTTAGTTTGAAAGAATGAGTCAGCAAAGTTATGCTTCTGGTAGACTATCTTTGCTGTTGCTTAAGGCAAGAAACAAAAGAGGGTGGCTGACAATGAGATAGCTAGATAGCTTCACTGACTCAATGGACATGAATTTGACCAAATTCTAGGAGATAGTGAAGGACAGGGGAGCCTGGCAGTCCATGGGGTCGCAAAGAGTAGGACAAGACTGAGCAACTGAGTAACAACAAAAAGGCAAAAAAGAATACAGGCGTGTTCATTTTGGCTTTCTTGTTCAGGTCCCTTCTTTTCATACTGGGAAAAGTTTTCTGTTCAACTGGAGGTGTATCTTCACGAGCAGAATGGATCATGGATCCCATCATACAACTGTAGTAGGAACTACATGCTTCCATGGAAGACAGCCTAATTTAGAGAACATCCTTCCTTCTAGGTCATCTGCTTCTGATTATACAGGCGTTCTGTGCTTTCATTTCTCTTGAGATAGGTCACAATTCCAAATCACAGACAACCGATAGCAATAGGAAATAATAACCTAGTCCAAAGACACGTGAATATATGGAAGTTTAACCTGCTGGAAGTTTTATTGACTACCCCTTCCCCTAGTCAATTTTGCACCCATGTGCAAGTGTGTTTCAGTATTCCTGATCTATAAATGTGTCTGTTCTTTGGTTCTTCTCTGAACTGGTTGTAACATCACCCAGGGTCCTCTGTTAATACTTAAATAAAATTTTCAATGGGCTCATTTTAAATCTGTATGAGACTCATGATCTCACCATTATTGCAGGATTATATTTAAATACGACTGACTCTAAATTAGGGGTGAAAACATTTGAGACACGGGCTCATGAGGAGTCTCTATGGGGTCCAGTGGAAAACCTCAAGAGGTATTTATAACCAATGGGCCAGTGTCTATTCCTTTCCTCTCCATACTCTGCAAAACTAAGCTCTCATAACAATACAATTCTAACCTCCTCTGGATTTATCATTAGAATATCAATGGATACAATTTTCTCATTAACCCATTCTACACTTTAACATTTCAAGGCCTTGTGGTAACAGCATGGTTTCATTATGGGAGACAGAATATTCTTCCTGATTTTTTTTTGCTAATAGAGAACAAAAAACGACAAGGAAAGCTTCAGCTTTCTCGTCTCCTTGCTAACCAAAGGTAGTGAGAGGGGCGTAATCAACAGTTGCCAAAATCAACGTGGGCCTTTTAAGTTCCTATAACCAGTATCAATCAGTGCATTTCAGTTTTCCACAAAGAAGCAATTTCCAACCTTATTATTTTTTTTTTTTAGTAAAAGGAAAAAAAAATACAATTAACAAATTCCAAAGCACAATAAGTGTTATGAGTTTCCCCGAAACAACAGACAAAAGCACCAGAGAACAGTACCCACTTTCAGCAAATATCTCCCCTCTGTTTGGAAAACTACCAACTGCTATGACAAAACCAATTAAATAGCCAGTTAAGACACTAAACGGGCCTCCTACAATTCCAAAGTCAAAGGATCGGTTCAGGGGATGTAAAATAAGTTCCAGTTACATTTGGATATTGAATAAAACTTATTTTCAGAAGAGTTAGTTACCTCTGTTGGAAAAAAAAATGAATTATTCAAGTTTAAAAAGTGAATGTGGTTTTATGTTTGGTGATTCAAGTGCATTCAGCAACTTGAAAGTGATACAATGCACAGTTTCTGTTTAGACTGTCATAAAATAGATACATTTTTCTGGGTTTCACAGAGTTCATGCCAAAAATCCTGAGCTGAATATTTTCTGCTGGATTGAAAAAAGAGAATAAAATAGAAATCATTTTGTTTGGTTAAAAAAAAAATTAAGTAAGTAGGCACATTGTTTTCCTTACATAACGTTTTCAAGGATGAGTAATAACAATGTTCAAGCATTTCTAATTCACAGAGATTTGTTTGTTGCATGTAATTTCTGGGTACAACTCTGGTCACACGCAAACAATCCTTTCTGATGTCACTTGGGCTTCCTTGCAAAAAGCAATTTCCAGCAGCCTCTGTCCCCACTGAGAAACTCCATGTTCCATGACATGGTTTTATTGTTCAAGACCAGTTCTTGTAATTTCATGCAGTAATTTAGGTGATTTTCAAACATGGTGTATTCAAACTAAATGCTTTCTTTTGAAAAGTAACACTTTGCTGTACTGAATTTTTAAATTTTTAGCCAGAAAAAAAGTGAGTTTTAATAGCACTGCTTTTAACTTATATTTTAGATTGTTTTTCCTCTTGAACAGCAGACTAGTATTTTTCGTTCTTCTAGTGTATTATTAGGAGAAGGCAATGGCAACCCACTCCAGTACTCTTGCCTGGAAAATCACATGGACAGAGGAGCCTGGTGGGCTGCAGTCCATGGGGTCGCGACTGAGCGACTTCACTTTCACTTTTCACTTTCATGCACTGGAGAAGTAAATGGCAACTGACTCCAGTGTTCTTACCTGGAGAATCCCAGGGACAGGGGAGCCTGGTGGGCTTTCATCTATGGGGCCGCACAGAGTCAGACACAACTGAAGTGATTTAGCAGCAGTGTGTTATACCTATCACACCTTCCTTTGGTCTTTTCATCATGGTGAGATATATCAGAGCCTTATTCTCTCCCCATCCCCATCTCTTTTTCTTTTCTATTTTTTTAAAACCATTTTTAACTTTTCACTTCCTTGTTGTGGAGACAAAGGGCTCAGAGGGTTACCCAGTGACCCTGGAGTCAGGATGGAAATAATGCCCCATACATGGTACTGACCACTGTCTAGCTCAGGGGTCCTAAAGCAACATCAGATGGCCAAATACCCTTCCCTGTAACCTCACCTGGCCTCCCAGCATTTCTTAGGCTCCAAAATCACTGTGGACAGTGACTGTACCCATGAAATTAAAAGATGGATAAAATGTGACTAATAATAATAATATCCATCTAACAGGATTATCATCTAACAGGAGTATGTCAAGGCTGTATATTGTCACCATGATTATTTAACTTATATGCAGAATACATCATCAGAAACACTGGGCTAAATGAAGCACAAGCTGGCGTCAAGATTGCTGGGAGAAATATCAATAACCTCAGATATGCAGATGACACCACCCTTATGGCAGAAAGCAAAGAACTAAAAATACTCTTAATGACAGTGAAAGAGGAGATTGAAAAAGCTGGCTTAAAGCTCAACATTCAGAACACTAAGATCATGGCATCCAGTCCCATCATTCCATAGCAAATAGACGGGAGAAACAGTGGAAACTCACAGACTTTATTTTTGGGACTCCAAAATCACTGCAGATGATGACTGCAGACATGAAATTAAAAGACATTTACTCCTTGCCTGAAAAGTTATGACCAACCTAGACAGCATATTAAAAATCAGAGACATTACTTTGCCAACAAAGGTCCGTCTAGTCAAAGCTGTGGTTTTTCCAGTAGTCATGTATGGATGCGAGAGTTGGACTATAAAGAAAGCTGAGCACCGAAGAATTGATACTTTTGTACTGTGGTGTTGGAGAAGACTCTTGAGAGTCCCTTGGACAGCAAGGAGATCCAACCAGTCCATCCTAAAGGAAATCAGTCCTGAATATTCATTGGAAGGACTGATGTTGAAGCTGAAACTCCAATACTTTGGCCACCTGATGTAAAGAACAGACTCCTTGGAAAAGACCCTGATGCTGGGAAAGATAAGGCAGAAGGAGAAAGGGACAACAGAGGATGAGATGGTTAGATAGTATCATCAACTCGATGGACATGAGTCTGAGCAAGCTCCAGGAGCTGGTGATGGGCAGGGAGGCCTGGCGTGCTACAGTCCATGGGGTTGCAAATAGTTGGACACAACAGAGTGACTGAACTGAATTGAACAGGATTATTATGAGTTATGATTGTAGAAGAAAAGTCTGGCAGATTATAAACATTGTTTCTATTTTTTAATAAGTAAATCACAAATAGACTTGTTTAGTCACTAAATTATGTCTGATTCTTATGACCCCATTTGGAATGTAGCCCGCCAGGCTCCTCTGTCCATGGGTTTTCCTAAGCAAGTATCCTGGAGTGGATTACCGTTTCCTTCTCCAGAACCATATAGGCACTTCCTTTAAAGGTCTGCCCTTAATTTAATCTGAAGTCAGTTGAAAAATCCAGACTAAAATGGATTCCATTCCAAATATGCTCAGAAATAGCTAGGGTGTTATATCCTAGTACAGAGGCAGCTGGGCTGTATCATTTCTGATCCCCTATCTAGCATAGGATTTATGTGAATGTGGCCTGAGTTCTTGGGAAAGAATTTACAAATACCCAACTGCCCATTCACCTAGAAAAGGAAAAGGTGCCTGCTGAAAAGCATACCAGTGATTTGAAAATTAAATTTGAAAAACTGTCTCTTCACCAGTCACTACATGAATATTCTCAATACATACTGGGAAAAATACATATAGATCCAACAGAAAGCAAAAAAAAAATATTAATTGTTCACTAATAATCAAGTAAACATTCACTGACTCCATTCACTGGCAGGTTTAATGCAAGTTGCCTTAAATACATTCACCACTTTGGGCTACCTTTACTTGGCAGTAAGGGAACTGAGCCCCAAAGAGTGACACTAATATGTTTTGACACATCTAGTGCCAAGAGCTTTTCATTTATTCACACACTTAGTCATCAAAGTAATCCTCAGTTTATAGAGCTGTGCACTCAGCTCCAAGAAGTCACTGAGCTAGAAGCTGGCAGAGTCTGGATTTTAGTCTCCGAGACTCCACTGCTTATGGTACCCATAATCAGAGCAGACTCAGCCCCAGCCTTTGGGATGCAGAGAACAAGCTGCAGCCTCTGTTCGTGGAGACTCAGTTCATCTCCAAGTCTCACCTCTCCATCAGCAAAATGAGAGGAGCATAGTGGAGCATCTCAAGGGGCTTTTGTGAGGTTAATATTCTGTGACTGCTGGAAATCAGAACCACTGACCAGAGCCCTCCCCACAAAAAAACAGTGAAGGATCAGTGCTGTTGACTACCTCCAATGACCACTTCCCTGTAGATTTCCAGCCACAACCTCTCTCCAGGATTCCCCCTTGATTCTAACATCCTATGAAGCACAGGGCTCCTCCATGTGGCTTGGGTGTTTCCAAGACCTCAGTTTCACAAATAAAATAACATTCTTTAAAAAGTGCAAAATGTATCAAGCAACCAAGTTGGGCTTTCAGTTCAGTTCAGTTCAGTTCAGTTCAGTTCAGTTCAGTTGCTCAGTCGTGTCCGACTCTGTGACCCCATGAATCGCAGCACGCCAGGCCTCCCTGTCCCTCACCAACTCCCGGAGTTCACTCAAACTCACGTCCATCGAGTTGGTGATACCATGAATTCCAATTAAGCAGTGCCTGCTGCTATCCAAATGCTCTAGCAGAAAAGAGGTATAAAAGAGGTTCCAAATGAGTGGATGAATAGCTGCGACCACAAATGGGCCATTTACACTGTCAGCTTTGTCTGCTCTATCTGGCTCCAGCCTAGCAAAGTCCAGTGCCAATACTATTCATCTGGAACCTGCTGCAGGGCACACTCATTCATTTCCACACATACCTTCAGTGAGTCTGGTAAAGTACTTTTACAAAACCCATGGGGATTTCAGTCTTCACCTTGGATTACCATATTTCCATATCCTTTATTTTCTGCTCTCTCAGCACCTGTGTCCAAGATCCAGACTCTCCTTACCCCTCAACGACCCTTTTGTCATAGTCCTTTCCTTCTGATTATTTATAAGCTCTTAGAGTAGCAACAAAACACTCAATGTACAACACAGATTTCCTTGAAATAAAATAGGAGGATACAAGGAATGATGGCAAACATCCCTAGTCTTAGAGTATATCAAGGGGTAAACTAGGAGTTCACAGCCTAAACTTAGGCTGCAAGAATTTTTTGTTTATACTTTGTCTTCACAGATTCAAATTAGTGGTCATAACTTCAAAAACTGGAATGTTCTTGGAAAAATCTGGATTTATGGTTCTTCCTGGAGAATGAGAGGACTTCGCCAATGGGTCCCTTTGTCCAAGGGTGAACAGGAGTTTCATTTCTAACAAGGATGTGGACCCTCCAGCTGCCCTTGTTCATACTATCTCCCACTGCTTTCATCCTCTGTCTGCTTTTCTTGGCAGTATTATTTATTTAGATTCTAGACCTTTAGGTTTCTGAATTTTTGCATAAAGCCTACTTTCTCAACCTGATCACCTGTTCCTTGGTTCTCTACACTCTAGGTTTAAGCATGCATCTCTCCAGCCTCCAAAGACTCTAGAAGACACAATACAAATGGATTGAGTAGAGAGGGCTAGCTAAGAAATGGAGAAGTGCAAAGACAGAGAAAGAGAATAAGCTGGCAAGGAAATACTGTGTTAAATAATGGCCTAACAAAATTAAGTAAATAAAAGTGGTTACATAATAGGCTTTGAATCAGGCCAACACATCACTCACTGCACGTGCCTAAATACTGTATTTTCTGGGCCTGAGTAGCCTCAACTGGAAAAACATATGATGCAAATGTGCACTACCTCACTTTTAGGGATAGACTGTAAGGGATAAATAAAAGGTTTTATACAACACTCAATATATGGATGACTCAATCACCAGAAACTAAAAAATGCAGAAGAGCAAGAAGGTAGCTGGATAACAGTCCCTGTGATTTCCTGTGAGAAGCCACTCAATTACAGAAAAGAGAGGGGAAGGAATGAAATTTTGTACAGCTATAAACTTTTCAATATGGAAATCCCTTTTATGAGTCAATGAATGACACTTAAAAGTTCACAGAACTGTGATGGGCTCTATGGAAGAGGCTACAGGTGGACGTGTGAAATCCTATTAATACTAACACGGATGGCTTTGCAAAAGCATTGACTACCTTAGTCAATTATTAGTGATGAAATCGGTTTCCCAGTGCTAGGTTTTTATCTAGGCTTATTTGGTTTGAATAAATAAGCTCACAGAATAGATGTGAGAAAACTATATTCATGACTCAATTCTTTATTTTTTTAAGTGAAGTACAGTAGATTTATAATCCTTGTGTTAAGTTTCAGGTGTATCACAAAGTGATTCAGTTATATATATGTGTGTGTGTGTATGTTTGTATGTGTATACATATATTCTTTTTCACATTCCTTTCTGTTACAGGTTATTACAAAATACTGAATATCATTCCCTGTGCTATACAATAGGTCCTTGCTGTTTATCTATTTTATATATAGTAGTGTGTATATGCTACTAACTCTTAATTTATCCCTCCCCTCCTTTCCACTTTGGTAACCAAAAGTTTGTTTCCTACATTTGTGTTCATTGCTCAATTCTTATTCTTGTGGAGGAAGGAGGAAGGAGTGGAAGCTAAATTAGAGCAAACACAGATTTACTCTCCAGATACTATCATCCATGTGAGGTATTGAGCTTCCTAAACTTTTTGACAAGCAGTAAGCAAATTTTAATGGCTATTCATAGGGATTTGCTCTGGTAGTTAAAATACTAGGTTACTCTTGACCATAAAGATTCTTAATCTCACATGGTCAAGATATCCTCAGAAAATGCCTTTATGGATAAGACTGAAGATAAACATCATGCAGATGATATATTAATAAAGAAATGGACATGGTCTCTTAAGAACACATGCTTGATAGCAGAGAGGCCCTCCATAAAAAAAACGTATAGGCCCCTCACCCAACCTGCCCCTATCTCAAGGGCCTCCCTCATTTAGGGCTTCCAAGAAAGAATCTGATAACTAATGAAGGAGTGACTTGCATTACTCGCTAGCCAGAACCTTAATGTAAGACATGGGAAATGGGGGAAATAATATCATGTACAATCCACTTCCACACTTCCAAGCCTTTGCTTATGCAGATACTCTGAAATCACACCCTCATCTTTCCTGGCAAAATCTACTGTTGAGATCTAGTTATCTAGGTAAGTCTTCTCAAATTCCCTGAGAACTTTAATCACTCTATCTTAGATTCTCTCAGCAACTTTTAGCAGTCTTCACCAGAAATTTATCAAAGTACTACTTACTTATTGAATTGTCTCTAAACTAGATGATAAATTATTCAAGGATAAGTGTCACGCTTATTCAGCTTTGCATTTCCAGAGCCTAGAATATTCCTTAAGACACAGTAGGTGCTCAGCAAATGGTTCCTGGGCACCTTTCTTTAGGAACTTGATGTCTCTTACTGAGTGTGTGTGTGTGTGTGTGTGTGTGTAGAAAGTCTACAGTCTCATAGACAAAACCACCATCATATCACATCAAGTGGGTCACCTCACTATAAAAACTCACCAAACTTCTAACTAGAGAAAACCACAGAGGCACTCTAGTTATTATCAAACATTTTTCTCTGATACTGAAGTGTTAAAATGGTGAGCAGGTAAGCTTTTCCACTTGTTTAAAAGTATTCCTTTAAACAAACTCCAAATAGAAATAATTCTTATTCTTTCATTTATCCACTCAAAAAATATGTATTCACTGTACACCTACCACGTATCAGGAAGTAATCTAGGGACTAAATAGGACAGTCCGTTTTTCATGGTGATTTCCCTCTAACAGACGAAATTACAAATTAATGAATGAAACAGAGAATTTCCTAAAGTAGTAAGTGTGATCTGATGTTTGAGCTTATCCTTGGAGAGTAACAAGGAAGCAAGCATGCAAAGATCTGGGAAAATATTGTTCTAGACAGAGGAACCAGCCGGCAGGGGCCGTGGAAGCAGATAAACATGGCACGCTGGGGGAACAGAGAAGAGGTCAGTACACAGAGTGAGGGGCAGAAAGGATGAGGCAGGGACATCCGTACTAGGCCTGTGACCTGGCGAGGGATACATTTTTTGTGTTAATGGAGCAATTTACTCAGGGGAGGGGCATGGTTTGATCTGCAGTTTTATAAGATGACTTGTACAGCTCTGTAGAGAAACAGACTGTAGGGAAACAAGAGTGTAAACTCAGAAACCCCACTTACCCACTTATCTTTGGTAAGTAATTTGAAGATAACATTTTATAGCTGGTTGGTGTGCTTTGTGGAATCCAGATAGAAGCTGAGTTAATTCTTAAAAAAAAAAAAAAAATTAAGCTGTCATCAACATTGGCTTTAAGGGAAAAAATAAAGCTATTACTGCTAGAAATTTCACCCAGGCAACTTCTCTCCATCATCTTTTATATTTTATTTGAAAATTTATGGTTTAAACATGTTGAATAAGTATATAACTTGGTGTTTAGACCATTTATGGTTCTGTTTTTTGAAAATATTGAAACAAATAAACAGTGTTGCCAAAGCATGTAGTTTAAATGGAGACATTTCTGAGCACCCTCTTATAAAATATCAGCCTTAATTTAAAGTCATACTTGAATAGTCAAGGTAATATGTTGATTTCTTATTTTCTACATGAAGAGGTCTGACAAACGAGAAGGAAGTGGGTAGACTATTTACTCCCAGAGCTAAAAAGGCAGTGGCCCCTCTGAGAGTTAAATGAATATCACAGAATAGAGACTAGTGGAGACAGAATTTAAAACCAAATGTATGAGCATCTTTTCATGTGTTTGTTAGCCATCCGTATGTCTTCTTTGGAGAAATGTCTATTTAGTTCTTTGGCCCATTTTTTGACTGGGTCGTTTATTTTTCTGGAATTGAGCTCAATGTCACTCATTATCAGAGAAATGCAAATCAAGACCACAATGAGATACCACTTCACACCAGTCAGAATGGCTGTGATCCAAAAGTCTACAAGCAATAAATGCTGGAGAGGGTGTGGAGAAAAGGGAACCCTCTTACACTGTTGGTGGGAATGCAAACTAGTACAGCCACTATGGAGAACAGTGTGGAGATTCCTTAAGAAATTGCAAATAGAACTGCCTTATGACCCAGCAATCCCACTGCTGGGCATACACACCGAGGAAACCAGAATAGAAAGAGACACATGTACCCCAATGTTCATTGCAGCACTGTTTATAATAGCCAGGACATGGAAACAACCTAGATGTCCATCAGCGGATGAATGGATAAGAAAGCTGTGGTATATATACACAATGGAGTATTACTCAGCCATTAAAAAGAATACATTTGAATCAGTTCTAATAGAGTAGGGTGGAGGGGGCCGCAAAAAAAAAAAAAAAAAAATGTAGTTCCTGAGTCTAAGTGCTTAATGTCTACATTATGGTACCTATTCCGTTTAAAAAAGGGCCTTGGACATTTTTCTAGTGTGCCCCCTTCTTTAACTGGTGGGAAATTGAGATTCAAAAACAGTAGGCCTCCTGCAGAGGAAAAAAGAGGTCTTTTGTTCCTCACTGACTAGTTCCAGTAAGCATGGATGCCTTATGAAGACCAAACTTAGTACTTCCTCACCATGAAAAATTTTGCCGAGGAAGGTGGAGATAGGCTACCTCCTTGGAATAACTAACAGAATATTTGTTCTTCCCTCAAAATTGATCCAGGAAAGGATCAGATGAAATTGAGTCTTACCTGCTTATCATCTGTAGAATGCCTAGAGTTTTGAAGGTAAACCCGTTAATAGCAACGATTAGAGAAGTAACAACTACATTATTTCCATGTGCTGACCTAGGCTTGGTGCCTTTTATACATGACTTCAATTTAATCCTCACAACCATCTCATGAGGAAAGTGCTCTTATTATCCCAATTTTACAAAAAACTAAAGCTCAGAGAGGTTAAACAACTACCGCAGAGTCACAGAGTACATGGCACCATTAGAGTTAGAATCTGAGCAGTCTGACTCTAGAGCAGAGCTCAGCTAACTAAGCCTATTGACCACATCCAGCCTACTACTGCTGCTGCTAAGTCGCTTCAGTCATGTCCAACTCTGTGCGACCCCGTAGACGGCAGCCCACCAGGCTCTGCCGTCCCTGGATTCTTCAGGCAAGAACACTAGAGTGGGTTGCCATTTCCTTCTTCAATGCATGAAAGTGAAAGGTGAAAGTGAAGTCACTGAGTCGTGTCCAATTCTCAGCAACCCCATGGACTGCAATCTACCAGCCTCCTCCGTTCATGGGAGTTTCTATCTATTAATCAATAGATACAGTTTGGGACATAGCTGAGCTCACCTCTTCCTTTGATCTCATGGCTGCTTTTTGAGCTACAGCAGCTTGGTTGTGGAATTGCAACAGAGATATACTGCTGCCGAGGCCAAGACATTTACTACCTTGCCTTCACAGAAAACATTTGCTGAACTGGCACGTGTACTTGGAACATTCTTTAAGAAACGTTCATTGGCTGCTTACAGTGTGGGGCCCAGTTCTGGGTACTTTGGAAGTTCAGTAAACAGATGGATAAAGTTCTCTGCCTTTGGGAAGTGATACCCTAAGACCTGCTGCCTCTTGATCAGATCTGCCTACAGAATTTGTGGAGCGCAGTACAAAATGAAAATAGAGACCTTAAAGGAAAACAAAAACAAAAACAAAAACACACATATTTATAGGTTCCAAATGGCAACAGCAGAGCCTTAAAGCAACCATGGGGCCCGGGGGGATGAAGATGGCCCTGCTCCTTATACAGCCTTGATAATATCGTCTGTGAAACTACTGGGCCCAAGAGAGCCTGGAACGGTGATCTCCGTGATTAAGGAAGGGATGTGATTCTTTCCCACACCTTCGGTCCTGGGTGAGCTACTGGGATGGGGGAGAAGGCCATCCATAAGGGTCACATTTATAACGGGTCACAATAACAAAGCCATGTTCCTTACACTCGGCAGTGCTAACTCACAGATCATCTTCCTTTTTAAAGCTACAATTATGTAGCCATCATTTGTCAGATTACATAAATGATGAACAATTTTGGTTTCACGTTCTGATCTAATCAATTATCTTATAATAGGGTAATGAAACAACTCAATTTCCAGTTTCCATAATTGTCTATTTCATGATTAACCTGAAGTGAACACTTCTAAAGCATTTTCTGAGAGGCCTTTAACCCACTGCCCAAGAAATCCTTGTGGGGGTCCCTCAAAAGGCTGGGGGCACTTCAGTCTAGTCTGAATGGTCAGCAAAATTATTAGAACAGTTTTAAAGCCCTACCTCTTGAGTCTAACACTGGCACCTGAATCCTTACTCTGCAACATCGCAGCACTGTGACCTTGGGCAAGGTCCTTAACTTCTCTGTGTCTCAGTTTCCTCAGCTGTAAAGTGGGAGTCAAAATACAACTGACTCATAAGGATGCCTTAAAGGATTGAATAAACTTAAATGTATAAAATTCTTACAATCACATCTGGCAAATGTTGAATACTATACTACCTAAGTATTCATCACTACCACCACCATCCTCACCCTCCTCCTCATTTCCTGCAGCTGGAACTAAAAGCAAGAGATTATAAACTAAAATATCTACCTTAAATCAATAAGGTATGAATGCAAATAAATGAAGTTGGTATTTTAAAAATAGAGTGGCAGGCAATGCTTGTAATGAAGAAAGCATATCATCTTTTGAAGGATCATCAACCACTCAGCTTTATAGCTAGTGAGACCAACTCTGTTTTTTCCTAGAAAGCCAGACATCTAGATATTTGCAAGAAATCTCCCAAGTTTTAATTGTTGACAATGAATTCAATTTCATTTAAATACCCAAACAACATTTAACTTCATCCTTTAGTCAAACATTTTGCAAGCTTTGCTGTGTAACATTCATCAGATTCTCAAAGGGGTGTGAGCTCCAGAAAGGGTGAGAGTTCCAACTTTAGAGCATCAGTGGACCATCAACATTTCTCGGCCCAGGGAAAACTGTTCTAATTTAGAAGACCTGCTGATATGGCGTGGAGCTCTGCATCCAGAAAGACACCGGGGCGATGGGGGAAACAGGTAAGAAGGGAAATACAACTTGTTCTCTTCAATACCGTCATTTCTACTGTAAACATCAGAAACCTCTCAGACTAGCTTTTAGCATCAGGGAGCTTCCTTTCTACTACACATTCTGTTTTCTCTGCCTGATTTCATACACATAATCTTTTCTTCTCTCTTTCAGTATCAAAAGTCAACTGAGGAAAGAGCTGTAATTTAATCTGAATATAAGTCAGACATCTTGAATTGATTTTT
>SJYX01000369.1:329846-342389 GCA_006410675.1 Oreotragus oreotragus
CCAGTTTTTATTTTATTTTTTAAAATTTATTTAATTTTTTCTGAATATCAGCGAATGTTTAGTGTTTACATAAATGCTTATTTCTACAGTTAGTTTTAGAAGATAAGTTCATTCTTTTAACTACTTTTAAGTGCTTCCTGCCAAAATACAAAAGTAAAAGTATATCCTCTGGTTTCTAATCACAGTCGTTACCAATTATAAGGAATGGTATAATCCTTTGAAAGAATCAGCATAAAGGAAAAAAGAGTATTTTGATTTTTTTCTTTGTCGCTGTAATTCTTTAGGGATATCTAGTTTCAATATATTGTTCCATCAATATCCACTCTCTTTTTCTCTGTAGAATATTTATCGAGCCCTTGACAAAAAAGAATAATGTGACTAACTTTTGGCCAAGATATATGAGCATGAGGATGCCCACAATCTCCGACCATGTCATTAAAGGGAAAGAGTATTATTTTTCCTTCTCATTTCCTCCTTCCTGGTTGGAATGCAGACATGTAGTGTGCTGTCTTGATTCTTGCTAGTTTAGGGCAAACAAGGAAGCATTAGAATGAGTCCCTAATGACTTGTACACAGAGCCACTCAGACAGCAGTGAGACAGAAATATACCTCTCTCTCGTGTGTTTATGATGATATTTTTGAACTCTCTCACATACAGTTATATTTATAACAAATACAGAAACATCAATCCTTGAGTATTTCTACAGATTTTTCACATGGAAAATTCAGGAGAAAGCAACCATATTCTAATGTGCTAACTTGTCTATAAAAATATTTTTAATTTTGGTGATTAAGAAGTGATATGTTCAGTCAAGCTCTTTTCTGCCTTTAAATCTATTTATATTTCCCTTATCAGAATTGTTTTCTACTTATTAAACCATATTTAAGTTTTAATATCATAAAACACTATGGTTTTGAAGATAAGCATTCAAAAATGTCCCCTACTCACACTTTCTAATTGTCTATATGTATGTGGCTGATAACACATAGGATTATTCTGTCCATAATAATATTGAGATACCTTTCTCTCTCCCTGCTCATTTACCTTCACTCCAAGAAATGATGGGTAACTGTAAAAGCTAAATGGAGCCCAAGAAACATATGTGAGGAGGTCTGCAGATGACAAACTAACTGTTATTCTTCAGAGTCTTTCTGCCTTTATTTTCAAGAAGGCTTGGGGAAAGGGACGTTAGGGAGTTTGACATCAACATGTACACACTGCTGTATTTAAAATGGATCATCAACAAGGATCTACTGTACAGCACAGGGAACTCTGCTCAGTGTTATGTGGCAGCTGGGTGGGAGAGGAGTTCGGGGGAGAATGGATGTATGAATATGTGTGGCTGAGTGGCTCTGCTGTGCAGCTGAAACTGTCAGAACACTGTGAATCGGTTATACACCAATGTAAAATTATTATTTTTTTAAGCTGGATAACTGCTTGGAATAAAATAACCTAATGACAGGTAATTCCATGAATACATATAATTTATCTTTTAGTGGAGGTCACAAAATCTCTTTGAAAATTTCAAGAAAGCTATGGAAGTTCTATCTCTGCAAAAGTACATATCAATACACACATGCACTTAACATTTAATTTCCTTAAGTCACTTCAAAGACTTGTAGAAGACCAGATGTGAATTCCAGAGTAAACAACTAGACTGACATTTATTTACTATCTGTATCTCTGTTTTTATCACTAACTATATATTTGTCTCCTAGATTTTTAATAACTTAGTGCTTAATAAACTACTGTGTTCTCCTTCTGATCTTCACTTATATATGATGATGAAGGTGATAAAAGCAATAAGAGGAGCAAAGCTGTCTGTACTGATGACCTCTTATGCCCTAGGTACTAAATACACCTTATCTGATTTGACCTTCAAAATAAATATCTTATGTAGTTAATTTACACACAGTATATGTGAAGCATAGATCATTTTTATCACTGGTCAAAGCCTTCACCCTATAAAAAGTGACATATTTGAAACTAAAATCATTTAATATGGAGCCAGAACTCAAAACTCCCTTATTATGTTGGATAAAATTAACCTTACTGGTTAATTGTATATCCAAAAAACTTTTTAAAATTGAATGATTTCCATGTTATGTAATGTACAGAATTTTAAGTTTCAACAGGTTTTCACAAACATAATCAAGACCAGGAGCATTTCTATCAATCTCCCAAATTATCTTTAAACCCACTTCCGCCTCGAAAGTCAGGTTTAATCACCACATTTTGTGTTTCAATGTTGAGGAATGTCACAGAAATGAAATTATTCATCATACCTTTTTTTTATGTCTGACTTCCTTTATCCCACAGGTTTTCAAGATCCATCCATCTGGATGTATATATTTGGAGTCTGTTCCTTTCTACTGCTAAATATTACTTCGGTGTACGAGTATAGCACAATCCTTACTGTCCTTTTTTTCTTAATGAACATTTGAGTAACATCTAATTTTGATGATTATGAGGAAACCAGCTAGCAGCATCTATGTTCAAGTCTTTAAGTGAACACAGGCTTTCATTTAAAAAAAAAAAAAAAAACCATAAACCGGCAGTGACACAGCTGGGTTATAGACCAGGTATTTAACTGTGAAAGAAAGTGCCAAACATCTGTCTAACACAGCCGTACCATTTTATATCCCCACCAGTTATACATGAGTNTCTATGTTCAAGTCTTTAAGTGAACACAGGCTTTCATTTAAAAAAAAAAAAAAAACCATAAACCGGCAGTGACACAGCTGGGTTATAGACCAGGTATTTAACTGTGAAAGAAAGTGCCAAACATATTTCTAACACAGCCGTACCATTTTATATCCCCACCAGTTATACATGAGTGTTCCAGTTTGATATTTTCAGAGCTGTTTTGCTTTTAGTATTAGTTTTACTATTAGCCATCCTGGTGGTAGCAAGGTGGCATCTCACATAGTTTTATTGGCCTTCCCCTGATGATAATGACATTGCGGGTGCTTTTCACATGCTTATTTCCCTTTTGTATATTTTCTTTTGTGAAGTTTTCATTAAGTCTTCAAACTTTTCTCTGGGTTATGTCTTTTTATTATTATTATTATTATTTATTCTTTATTATTTTTATTTTATTATTTATTATATTTATTATTATTATTATTATTGATTTGCAGGCATTCTTTCTTCCTAAGACACAATATATACAAGATATTTATACACAAGGTTTCCGCCTAATTTGTGATTTGCCCTTCTGTTGATCAGAACTTTCAGCTTTGACAAAGTCAAATTTATCTATTCTTTATTTTATTTTATAATTAGTGTTTTTTTAATATCCTAAGAAATATTTGCTTACTCTAAGGTCATACATGTATACTATTACGTGTTTGTTATTGTTGTTTTTCTTGTTTCAAAGAGCTTAATAGTTTTAATGTTTTTGCTTCTGTTTAATTTTTATGTATGTTGAGAAGTTAAGAGTTGAAGATCATTTTTAAAATGTATAGAGATATCTAGTTTTTCAAGCAATATATGTTGAAAAGACTTTCCTAACCCTACTGAACTATCTTGGGGCTTTTGTAGAAAATCTATTGACATATATGAGTAATGGCAATTTCTGGACTCTATTTCATTGATCTCTTTTTCTATCTGTATGTCAGTGTGATAGTCTGTCAACTACTGTGGCTTTATAATAGGTCTTGAAATCTGGGACTGTAAATCCTCCAAGAATATTTTCCCTTGTTAAGAATGTTTTGGCCACTGGCTGCTGTAGTCCACTTGCATTTTTATATAAACTGTAGAGTCAGTTTTACAATCTCTGCACAAGAAAGGGCTTCTGGGAATTCAGCTGGGATTGCACTGAATCTATAGATGACTAGAAAATTGACAGTGATATCTACCAGGAAGCGATTTAATGTCTCAATAAATCCTCCAAGAATATTTTCCCTTGTTAAGAATGTTTTGGCCACTGGCTGCTGTAGTCCACTTGCATTTTTATATAAACTGTAGAGTCAGTTTTACAATCTCTGCACAAGAAAGGGCTTCTGGGAATTCAGCTGGGATTGCACTGAATCTATAGATGACTAGAAAATTGACAGTGATATCTACCAGGAAGCGATTTAATGTCTCATTCGTGTCTCATTCAGACTCACATGGTCCAAACTGGCCACACCTGTTACCACTCTATGAGAAAGGATTTAGATTGGGTAAGAACTTGTCAGCAGGGTATAGTTCTGTTCAAAGTAGAACTTAATATCTGTTTAAATAGCCATCCAGGAATGACTGTCTTTGATCTACAAAGTGATGACAGCTGGGGTGAAAGGAGCACAATCCTCACTGTGGATGGAAAGATTCACTTTCTTTAGAACCTCTGAGCACACAGGAGCCAATGTCTCTTGTAATAACTTCATAGACACAGTATCCAGGGCTCCTTCCAGAGATATGCCACCTCACTAAAGGAAGTCCAAAGTTAAGGCTTTCTTCCAGCGATTTATAATACTTCTCGGGTAGAGGCAATAAGCTAATTGCTTGGGGTTACAATGATCAAAAACAGTCCCTGGTGGCTCAGTTGGTAAGGAATCTGCCTGCAATGCAGGAGACCTCCCCTGGAGGCGGAAATGGCAACCCACTCCAGTATTCCTGCCTGGAGAATTCCATGGACAGAGAAACCTGATAGGCTACAGTTCATGGGGTCACAAAGAGTCAGACACAACTGAGCAACCAACCAACACTTTCACTTTCACAATTATCATATCACTGGCGATTCAACTCTTTCACATTCCCAAGGGAGAGCCTGGAGAATTCCATGGACAGAGAAACCTGATAGGCTACAGTTCATGGGGTCACAAAGAGTCAGACACAACTGAGCAACCAACCAACACTTTCACTTTCACAATTATCATATCACTGGCGATTCAACTCTTTCACATTCCCAAGGGAGAAGAGCTAGACAACTGCAGAAATCTCATAGCTTTTTGTATTTCTAATAAAGTTTCATTGTAGTTAGATACATGCTCTGTTTTGAGAACAAATGTAGGCTCTAACACAGGAGGAGAAAGGCTTTTATTTAAAATGCATTCAAAGGCACATGAATAATATTAAGTCTTTCTAACAATGAGCGACTTCAATTTCTTCAGACAATTTCTGCAGGATGCTTGGGGCTGGTGTATGGGGATGATCTGGAGGGAAGATGTGGCGGGGGAGATGGGAGGGGATAAGGAATCTGCCTGCAATGCAGGAGACCTCCCCTGGAGGCGGAAATGGCAACCCACTCCAGTATTCCTCCCTGGAGAATTCCATGGACAGAGGAACCTGATAGGCTACAGTTCATGGGGTCACAGAGTCAGACACAACTGAGCAACCAACCAACACTTTCACTTTCACAATTATCATATCACTGGCGCTTCAACTCTTTCACATTCCCAAGGGAGAAGAGCTAGACAACTGCAGAAATCTCATAGCTTTTTGTACTTCTAATAAAGTTTCATTGTAGTAAGATACATGCTCTGTTTTGAGAACAAATGTAGGTTCTAACACAGGAGGAGAAAGGATTTTACTTAAAATGCATTCAAAGGCACATGAATAATATTAAGTCTTTCTAACAATGAGTGACTTCAATTTCTCCAGGCATTTATAGTTTCTTCCATTTCATTCAGCAATGTTTGAAATCTTCAGGGTAAAAGTCACACACATAATGTGTTCAATTCATTACTAAGTAGTTTATTATTTTGATGTTATTTCAGAGGACACTAACAATTTAAGAAACTCGCAAGTGAACAATTTGTATTTGCCCATATATCAGAAGCCCCTAAACAATTGCTATCATTTTTGCTACATTTATAGTTTCTTCCATTTCATTCAGCAATGTTTGAAATCTTCAGGGTAAAAGTCACACACATAATGTGTTCAATTCATTACTAAGTAGTTTATTATTTTGATGTTATTTCAGAGGACACTAACAATTTAAGAAACTCGCAAGTGAACAATTTGTATTTGCCCATATATCAGAAGCCCCTAAACAATTGCTATCATTTTTGCTTACAATAATTAATTGTAAAGAATTTAAGAATAGAAGAAAATCATAATTTTTATCACTGTTTACATTTCTAGTGTTCTTCACTCCTTTCCAAAAATCAAAATTTCTATTAGGCATTATTCTCCTAATGCTTATAGAATGTTTTCTTTGTCATTTCCTCTGGCACAAGTTTTTTGAGATTAATTCTCCAAGTTCCACGATTATCTTTGAAGTACACTGTATTATCCAGGGTCCTCCAGAGAAAGAGATCAACAGGATATGTGTACATATATGAGATACTACGATGGACTGGCTCATGCAATTATAGAAGCCAAGAATTTCCATCATCTGTCATCTGTGAACTAGAGGCCCAGAAAAAGCGGGTGTTGGAATTCGAATCCCAACATGTAGTCCTGAGAGCTAGGGAAGCCCAGCTCAAGTCCAAAGGCTTGAGACCCTAGTGAGGCCAATAGTTTAATCCCAGTTCAAGGGCAAAGGCCTCAGAAGCATGAGCACCAATTTTTAAGGAAAGATGATGGATACTTCAGATCACAAAGGGAGCATAGTGCCCTCTCCCCACTTGTGTGTTCTTTCTAGGTGCTCATGGAATTATGTAATGCCCACCTGCAGCATTCAGGGTCGTCTCCATTACTCAATCTACTGATCCAAATGCTGGCATCTTCCAGAAAACCCTCAGGGTCACAGACAGAAATCACATTTTATCAGTTTTCTGAGCATCCCTTAGCCCAGTCAAGTTGACACATAAAATTAACCATCTCAGATATTTCTTCTGGATCTAGGAATCAAGGTTTATGGGTTTTCTAACATTTTAAAATTTTATTTCCAATTCAACATTTTAAGGATGTTTTATTTTTCCTCACAAGAAGTCAGGCATCGCTGCTCATGTCTTCTTTTTTTCCTCATGTCTCTCTTCTCTCTCTCTGCCTACTTTCAATATCCTTTTCTTTGGTTTTCAGCAAGTGACCATGATATACTTAGATATGATTTTCTTCTTCTTATCCTGCTTGAGGGTCAGAAAGAGTCTTTGATGTGGAAGGTATTGTTTTCTTCATTTTAAAACATCTGTGGCATTATTTATTTTGATATATCTTCAACCTCTTTTTCTCTCTCCTCCCATTTTGGAAATCTAAACAGGTATACGTTATGCAGCTGGATATTATCTCACAGCTTTTTAAGGTTTTGCTCAGCTGTTTTTTTTTTTTTTTTCCCCAATCATTTGGGCTTCCATTCGTTGATTCCTATTTGCCTTTTTTAAAGATCATCGAACAAAAGATCTATTAAGTCCAACATTCTGCTAATCTCATCTAATAAATTTATTACTTTAAATATTTAATTTTTCAGTTCTAGGTTTCCACTTAGTTATTTTAATTGTTTTGTATTTCTCCTGATTATAATACAAAGTTTAAGTGGTAAAGAAATCTGAAAATCTAGGTTTCAGACTACAGAGAATATCTGTTATTTTTAGCAACCATCCACTTCTCCTTCTTTGGGGCACTATAGTTTTGCTTTGCAAAATTACCTTTTTCCCATTTGAGTCAGGCTCACACTGTCTCAAAAGGCAGTCAGTCACTCTCTGAGCACACTGATTGATTTAGGGCTGGGCTCATGTTCCGTTCAGAACCAATGAGATATGAGATTATCTATAGGAATCCTGGGAAGGAGCTTCTCATTCTTGTGGAAGTTAACCTAGGAGTCTGAAAAGTCTGGAACTGCTGATGCCACTTTGATGCCATCAGGACACTGTTGACCTCCTGAGAATGTAGCCAACAGACGGTTGGCACACTAGACAGGAACCAGTGCAATTAAGGACTAAAGATGTTCCAAGGGAAGCTGGATACACAGCACAAGTCTCAACTTGATCTATGTCGCATAAGGCAATGCTGCCTTTGCTGCTAAGCTGCTTCAGTCG
This sequence comes from Oreotragus oreotragus, assembly GCA_006410675.1. Lineage (NCBI taxonomy): Eukaryota > Metazoa > Chordata > Mammalia > Artiodactyla > Bovidae > Oreotragus > Oreotragus oreotragus. Next base: position 337,752 of record SJYX01000369.1, read on the forward strand.
TGTCCGACTCTGTGCGACCCCATAGACGGCAGCCCACCAGGCTCCGCCATCCCTGGGATTCTCCAGGCAAGAACACTGGAGTGGGTTGCCATTTCCTTCTCCAATGCATGAAAGTGAAAAGTGAAAATGAAGTTGCTCAGTCATGTATGACTCTTGGCAACCCCATGGACTGCAGCCTACCAGGCTCCTCCATCCATGGGATTTTCCAGGCAAGAGTACTGGAATGGGTTACCATTGCCTTCTTCAGTGCATGAAAGTGAAAAGTGAAAATGAAGTCGCTCAGTCGTGTCTGACTCTTCGCGACCCCATGGACTGCAGCCCACCAGGCTCCTCCATCCATGGGATTTTCCAGGCAAGAGTACTGGAGTGGGGTGCCATTGCCTTCTCCGGCATGAGGCAATAAATGCCATTTTAACCTAACCCAATAGAGACTAGCCTACTGGTAGCTCTGTTACCAGGTGAATTCAGGTCAGAGCTTTGTGAATGATACATTATGAAGCGTTAGTTGCTCAGTCATGTCCAACTCTTTGAGACCCCATTGACTGGAGCCCACCAGGCTCCTCTGTCCATGGAATTCTCCAGGTAAGAAAACTGGGTGGGTTGTCATTCCCTTCTCCAGGGGATCTTCCTGACCAAAGGATCAAACCCAGGTGTCCTGCATTGTAAGCAGATTCTTTACCATCTGAGCCACCAGGGAAGCCCAGTGTATTATGAAATGTGTCATAAATGAGTGAAACTATGCTTAATATTAATCTTTCCACCTTTAGGAAGGCCAGAAAAGACTTTCAGTCACTGGAGGCCCTGGGCTGGTCAGTTTTAGCCACTAATAGTCTCAGAAGGTTATTTAGTTTTGTCATATGCATATCATTATCTTCTATCTGTGCACTGCTATGAAAATGTTTGTAAAGCACTGCCTTAAGCAAACCATTTAGTATATCTAACTTCACTTTTATAATATGAAAAATGAGAAAGAGCTCTTTAATGGATTTTTAATCTATACTATTTTATGACTCCATATTGTCAGCTCTGTCTGTAAAATTCCAAGGGCAAAGTCTGAAGACTTATTGTACAAGTGTGAAGGGAAAGGGGTTATGTCAACACTGAAAGAAACAAATTAAAAGGCATAATTAACAAATGGAAAGACATTTAACCCACAACCCTGGAACACTTAGGGGGACTAGAGATGAGTTTGCAGAAAAATAATTCTAAAATCTATCAGTGTCCTTCAGCTGAAACCTAGATGATCTGTGGCAGAGTCCAGGTTTGAGAAAATCCTACACCCCAAAGTCTTAAACTTGCCAAAAGTAGATACTCAGTCTAAAGCCCAGTGAACACTAAAGTTTCCATCATTTGACTAATACTCACCATTTTTTAAATATTTGCATTACCATGTGTAAAACAATTGCAAAAATAAAGGCAACAGCATTCAAATAGTCTACTGCCTAGGGCAAGGCATAGGTTGAAAGTGGTCATATCAAATTTCATGGAGAAATATCCACTGTATGATGTGGGAAGAGATTTTAACCTATACGCTAACTCAACTCTGTCATTTTAAAGATGAGAAGGGCCATTCTCAATCTGATAATTTTCTGATGAACCATTTAGGTTCTCTGGCCATGTTACCCTCCACCACGGTTGTCATACACACCCTGTAAGAGATCCATATTGTGAGCAGAGAGGTTCCTTGGGAAGTAATCAGCATGTCCTATTTCTCTGGCCCGTTTAGCTCTAGCCAGTCAGAGAATCATTATTTAAGTTGACATCTTTGTTTAATCTTCTGATGCTGAGATATATCCAGCAGGGAATCAGATAAAAAGATCAAGCACAAAAAGGAGTTATAACGGCTCAGCTGGTGGTACAGTGTCCGTTCACTTTTCTCAGAAATAAGGATGTTGTTTCCATCCCATTACACTGAAGCTATAAAAAAGTTCCATAAGTAAAAACTAGAGATTTCAGCAGGGGATTTAGGGGAAAAAACAGGCATAGTGATTGCCGCCGTAAGCCAGCACTGCTGAGAAACTTGCTCCCAAAGGCATGATGACAGAGCTGGGACCCTTAAAAGCTGACAGATCTCGGAAATGTTCTAACATGTAGCACATGTCTCTGTGCCTACACAGAAATCAGGAGCAGTGCCCTGGAAAGCTGGTCAGAAAAACCATGTGACTTACGCACCTGGCAAATCTGAAGTACCACCAGCTTCCTACATCCCCCATTTTTCATACTGACAGATTGGAACAACTTTACAAATTCAAGATCTGCTTACACTTTCAATAACCAGCTCACCAAACTGTGTAGTCTGGTGTTTATCCCAGCATCCAGCTTACAGTAGGTAAATAATCTATCTTGATTCAGTATATTTAACACAAAAGTAAACAGTCTTGCCTTTAAGTTTTCATTTTCCTTGCTTTATCTCAGGCCTATGGGATGGTCTTGTTCAATAATTTCACAGTCTTTAAAAATTCCTAAATTAATTAAACTTAAGAAAGCAACTTCCTATATAGGCAGTTATTGTTACCAATAATGCCAATTATGAGTATTACATTAACTGATATTTGTAAATCATTCAAATAGTGCATGACACAAATATAAGCATAATTATTATAATCAGAATTATTATTGACAGTACTATTATTATTTTTTATGTTTGTAATTCATATAGATACTTTCATTCATAACCCACACAGAAATCAAAGCAAACCTTTCTGATCAAATGAAGTCATGTGCTATGTCATTCATTGATTAAGGTCCTCTCAAATTTGAAATCAAATAAGGAAAGTCAACATTAAGCAAACCTTGGCTGAATTACATTTTAATGAATTCAGTAACCATATACTGATTACTTATGTGCCAGACACTGTGCTAAGAACCATTTGAGAAAGAATGAGTGGAGGAATAAGCAGTATAAGATGAGACTGAAATTTTCTAGAAAAGTACTGGAAAAAGGTAAAATATTTTTTAATTTTTTTACCATCTTGTATCAATACCAGAAGTGGGAGACTTAGGTATTTCAGGTTTGAGAGCTGAGTGAGATATATTGCCCTTCTTACAAGCTAGACCTTCAGTATATGTCAACATTTAACCATATATTGATAGTTACATATGATTCATTATTATATATAATTCCATCATCCATATTTCAAACTACTGCAATGTCTTCTTGCAAATAAAAAATATTTTTGAGGTTGGAGACTATAAAGCAGTAGGTTAAATTTACTTCCATCAGATATATTTATTTGCTGCATCTTAAAATTGGGAGCTTTAAGATTTAAAAATAATAACCTAAATGTCCGTCAACAGAGGAACTGATAAAGAAAATATGGAACATATAGACAATGGAATATTTCTCATCCACACAAAGCAACAAATCTGTGTCACTTGCAGAGATGTGGATGAACCTAGAGACTATCATACCTGTCTCTTATACACATCTAGATGTGTATAAGAGACAGGTAATTATTATATATAATTCCATCATCCATATTTCAAACTACTGCAATGTCTTCTTGCAAATAAAAAATATTTTTGAGGTTGGAGACTATAAAGCAGTAGGTTAAATTTACTTCCATCAGATATATTTATTTGCTGCATCTTAAAATTGGGAGCTTTAAGATTTAAAAATAATAACCTAAATGTCCGTCAACAGAGGAACTGATAAAGAAAATATGGAACATATAGACAATGGAATATTTCTCATCCACACAAAGCAACAAATCTGTGTCACTTGCAGAGATGTGGATGAACCTAGAGACTATCATACAGTGTGAAATAAGTCAGAAAGAGAAAAACAGATATTGTACAATATTGTTTATATACAGAATTTATAAAAATGTTCCAGATGAACTTATCTGCAGAGCAGAAAGAGAGACACAGAAGTAGAGAAAAGATTTAATGGATATGAAGGGAGGAAGAAGGGGTGGGATGAACTGGGGGATTGGGACTGACACATATACACTACTGATACTATGTATAGAATATGTAACTAGTGAGAACTGCTGTATAGCACAGAGAACTCTGCTCAGAGCACTCTAGTGACCTAAATGGAAAGGAAATCTAAAAATGAGTGGATATATGCATATGTATAGTTCATTCTGCCTTCAATCATTCTCCAGGCTTCAAGACTGAAGGCAGGAGGAGAAGGGGACAACAGAGGATGAGATGGTTGGATGGCATCACTGACTCGATGGACATGAGTTTGAGCAAATTCCGGGAGTTGGTGATGGACAGGGAAACCTGGCATGCTGCAGTCCATGGGGTCTCATGACTGAGCGACTGAACTGAACTGATAGCTGATTCACTTTGCTGTATAACAGAAACTAACAACATCATAAAGCAACTGTACTTCGATTAAAAAAAAGTAATTAAAAAATATGTCTGCTGCTGCTGCTGCTAAGTCACTTCAGTCGTGTCCGACTCTGTGTGACCCCATAGACGGCAGCCCACCAGGCTCCCCCGTCCCTGGGATTCTCCAGGCAAGAATACTGGAGTGGGTTGCCATTTCCTTCTCCAATGCATGAAAGAGAAAAGTGAAAGTGAAGTCGCTCAGTCTGTCCGACTGTCAGCGACCCCATGGACTGCAGCCCACCAGGCTACTCCGTCCATTGGATTTTCCAGGCAAGAGTACTGGGGTGGGGTGCCATT
>SJYX01000369.1:343033-367715 GCA_006410675.1 Oreotragus oreotragus
AAAAAAAGTAATTAAAAAATATGTCTGCTGCTGCTGCTGCTAAGTCACTTCAGTCGTGTCCGACTCTGTGTGACCCCATAGACGGCAGCCCACCAGGCTCCCCCGTCCCTGGGATTCTCCAGGCAAGAATACTGGAGTGGGTTGCCATTTCCTTCTCCAATGCATGAAAGAGAAAAGTGAAAGTGAAGTCGCTCAGTCTGTCCGACTGTCAGCGACCCCATGGACTGCAGCCCACCAGGCTACTCCGTCCATTGGATTTTCCAGGCAAGAGTACTGGGGTGGGGTGCCATTAGATGCTTTAAAAAAATTAAAGGATGTGGCAGTAGAGGGCTTGCATGGCCACATCAGCTGAAGGGGAATTTCTGTCATTGTTTCATTGCTAAGTTGTGTCCAAATCTTTTGCAATCCCATAGACTGTAGCCCGCAGGCTCCTTTGTCCATGGGATTTCCCAGGCAAGAATACTGGAGTGGGTTGGCATTTCCTTCTCCAGGGGAATCCTCCCAACCCAGGGATTGAACCTGCATCCCCTGTGTCTCCTGCACTGGCAGGTGTATCCTTACCACTGAGCCACTAGGGAAGCCCTGAAGAGGAGCTGCAGTCCCCTTATTTAGAAAAGGTTTGTTCTCTGCAGGGAGTCAAAGCCCTACCACTCCCCACATGAATGTGCATACGCTGAGCTCACGTCACTGTCTTATATTACTTGTTCAGTCCATCCAAACATCAGAGACTGTGACCTCTGCCCTATATCCACAGATTTCTAATACTCCCCTCCATGACCCTGAGGCAATGCAAAGTTAATGAACCTGCAGTGCAGGGCTTCTCACTAACACAGCTCCTTGCAAGGTTCTACACCTCATTTTATATGTGTCTATATCACTATCAGTATTTATTTTATGAGGCTTCCCACCACCAGAACTAAGTTTCAGTTCATACCACCAAGATCTGTCTCCACTGTCTCTAAGAGATTGTCAAACTAGAATGAAAAACTCACCACCACCACCAACAAAAAAGAAAACCATGCTAAAAGATTGCTGCCCCTCCTAACTCACAGATGTTTGATGGAAATCCACTGGGAACAGTGGATATCTGCTCTTATTAGGCACTATCTCTAGTAGGGTTTGGAGAATTAATTGATAAAATGATAGAGTGTCTTTACTCAGGATGCTTGTTAAAATCTGGCTGATTGCTTGCAGCAAAAAGTAATTGAAAATGTGATCAAAAGTTACAGTCAGGCTACTTGGTACAGTGTGTGATGCTCTGATTTCAGAAGAAGGGCAGAACTAACTTGTGAATTGAAGCCTTGAGAAAAACGCTTCTGTTGAAAGAAGTAGTACAAAGCCTTAACCCCTGTGTTTCTTGCTCTCAGACATTGGCTTTTGAAAACCAGTTAAATGAACAATATCTCTTGAGTCCTCAGGAAAATTCTCTAGATTAAAAAAAAAAAAATGTCCTCTTCTCCCTACAGTGCTCAGGGTCAGAAATTATGTTCTTAAGAGATGGTGGTATGAGTTATGGGTATTTAGGAGGATGTTCGTAGAAAATTCAAGGGCTAGGAAGGGAGACTCTTAGAATAGAAATTAATCTAGAGGGTTAAGTCTCAGGAATGATCTGCCTCTGTTGAACTCCACAAAACCCAGAATCAAGCCAAAGCAGAAAAAGCCAAAACAAAGGCATAACTGTTACAAAACAGCAACACAGACTTCAGATAAGGGGTTCAGCAAACTATGGCCCATAGAGTATCGTCTGGATTCTGTATATAATGTTTTCTTGGTGCGGCAACATCCATTAATTTAGATATTGACCATGGCGATGATTGCACTGCAACAGCACACACTAGTAGCTGTTATAGAAGTTGTGTGATCCTTTGAGATAAAGTCTGTCCACACAAACTCCTATCAGATCATTGCTTCACTTAAATTTGGACAGGTATGAGAAGAATAGCAAGGAGAGATAAGAAAGCCTTCCTAATTGACCAGTGCAAAGAAATAGATGAAAACAACAGATTGGGTAAGACTAGAGATCTCTTCAAGAAAATTAGAGATACCAAGGGAATATTTCATGCAAAGATGGGCACAATAAAGGGCAGAAATGGTATGGACCTAATAGAAGCAGAAGATATTAAGATATTAAGAAGAGGTGGCAATACACAGAAGAACTATATTAAAAAAGATCTTAATGACCCAGATAACCACAATAGTGTGACAACTCATCAGACATCCTGGAGTGTGAAGTCAAATGGGCCTTAGGAAGCCTCACCATGAACAAAACTAGCAGAGGTGGTGAAATTTCAACTGAGCTATTTCAAATCCTAAAAGATGATGCTGTGAAAGTGCTGCACTCAATATGCCAGCAAATTTGGAGAACTCACCAGTGGCCACAGGACTGCAAAAGGTCCATTTTCATTCCAATCCCAAAGAAAGGCAATGCCAAAGAATGTTCAAACTACCGCACAATTGCACTCAACTCACACGCTAGCAAATTAATGCTCAAATTTCTCCACCAGGCTTCAACAGTACATGATCTGAGAACTTCCAGATGTTCAAGCTGGTTTTAGAAAGGTAGACAAACCAGAGATCAAATTGAAAACATCCACTGGATCACAGAAAAAGCAAGAGAGTTCCAGAAAGACATCTACTTCTGCTTTATTGACTCTACCAAAGCCTTTGACTGTGTGGATCACAACAAACAGTGGAAAATTGTGAAAGAGATGGGAATATCAGACAGCTTACCTGCCTCCTGAGAAATCTATATGCAGGTCAAGAAGCAACAGTCAGAATGGGACATGGAACAACAGACTGGTTCCAAATAGGAAAAAGAGAATGTCAAGGTCATATATTGTCACCCTGCTTATTTAACTTATATGCAGAGTACATCATGAGAAACACCAGGTTGGTAGAAGCACAAGCTGGAATCAAGATTGCCAGGAGAGATATCAATAACCTCAGATATGCAGATGACACCACCCTTAGCGCAGAAAGTGAAGAAGAACTAAAGAGCCTCTTGATGAAAGTAAAAGAGGAGAGTGAAAAAGTTGGCTTAAAAAATCAAAATTCAAAAAACTAAGATCATGGTATCTGGTCCCATCACTTACTGGCAAATAGAGAAACAATGGAAACAGTGAGAGACTTTATTTTCTTGGGCTCCAAAATCACTGCAATGGTGACTGCAGCCATGAAATTAAAAGGCGCTTGTTCCTTGGAAGAAAAGCTATGACCAACCCAGACAGCATATTAAAAAGCAGAGACATTATTTTGCCAACAAAGATCCATCCAGTCAAACCTATGGTTTTTCCAGTAGCCATGTATGGATATGAGAGTTGGACCATCAAGAAACCTGAGCATCGAAGAACTGATGCTTTTTAAGTTTGGTGTTGGATTAGACTCTTGCAAGGCCCTTGGACTGCAAGGAGATCCAACAAGTTAATCCTAAAGGAGATCAGTCCTGAATATTCATTTGAAGGAATGATGCTAAAGCTGAAACTCCAGTACTTTGGCTACCTGATGAGATGAACTGACTCACTGGAAAAGACTCTGATGTTGGGAAAGATTGAAGGCAGCATGAAAAGGGGACAACAGAGGATGAGATGGTTGGATGGCATCACCGACTCGATGGACATGAGTTTGAGCAAGCTCCGGGAGTTGGTGATGGACAGGGAGGCCTGGCATGCTGCAGTCCACGGGGTTGCAATGAGTTGGACATGAATAAGTGACTGAACTAACCTGAGAAGGAACAGTAATAGGAGAAATTTCCCTTATTCAGAGCCTATCATATTTTGGGTACTGGGCTACATGCCAGATGGAAGTTATCCATTTCATATTTATAATCAGTCTATAAGGTAGAATTAGTCATATTGATATTTTACAGAGGGGCAAACTTCCACACCCAGAAGAAGAAACTTTCCACACAATTTGAAGAATGCTGTGTTGGACATCTTTTTGATCCACTGCTGTAGTGTGAGCAATATATCCTTTAATACTGTAGGGTTTGATTGTGAAGAGAAGAAATGGGGTTTTATGTTTTGCTTTTTTTCCCTACCACCTGGGGTGGCCCCAAATTGCAAAGGACAGAAAAAAGAGTAATTGTCTACCAGACATTCTGTGGGATCCCCAGCAAAGACTACTTAAAGTTGAAGATTTCTTAAGACAACTGCTAAACATCAACATCAGAAAGGGACTGGGGACAAGAGAAGTGTCAAAAAGGAAAGGATAGGGGCCTCAGGATTATGCTTAAATTCAAGTGCTGCCCCTAATGACCCAGTGACTGGGGCAAGAGGCCTCCTCTGAGCGTGAATGGAGATAAAATACTATTGTCTGAAATTCACTGAGGACCAAATGAGTGAACTTTGGTCCTCATAGGCTTGTACATGAATAAGCCCTTAATTTTTCCTTTTTAAAAATTAACAGCATTGGTGCCATGTGTGGCTGAGAAGGAAGAATAAAAGGAGGAGAGCTCCCTGTATCAGAGAGCTGTTGCCGTAATGAGCCACCCCAAAGCTAAGTGGTTTGAAACGACAGGCATTTATTGTGGCTCAGGAATCTGTGAGTGGTTTTGCCAATCTGGGCCAGGCATAGCTGCCCGTTTAGGGTTGGCACATGGGTCTATAGTCAGCTGAGTTACAGGCTGGGACTGGATGTTCTAGGAAAGGTATGGCTCATCTGCCTGGTGGGTGGCTGGCTCTTGTCCTAACAAGTGTAGTAAGTGAGCACTGGATCTCGTATCATCTAAAAGGCCCACCTAAGCTTGCTGCTAAGGCATCTGAGCAGAGTTCAAAGACAGAAAGTAAAAGAAGGCAATGCCTCTTGCTAGCACTGGAAACTAGCATATTGTCTATATTTCCAACACTCTAATGGTCAAAGCAGGTCACCAGGGCAGCCCATATTCAAGCAGTGGGAAAAATTGTCTCTTGATAAGAGTCGCTATCAAGTCACATTGCCTGAGGCATGGCCAGGGGAAGGCACAAAATATTATAACTACCATCGATTCTCCACACCTCCTCCTTTGTCTTCTTCTGAAAACGGAAAATGCTAATATCCATCTGCATCTGTAGTAAAGATAAAATGAGACAAGATATGTAAAACATCTAAGTACTGTGTGGCACATTCTAGGCACCCGGTACGGAAATCTTGCTGCCTTTGCTGTATCGATGCACTATGATTCATTCAAACATTTTCTAAGTAGGTTGTATTTTTCCTTTCAAAGAAATTCTGAGCTCCAGATATAGTTAATTCTGTGTGAGGAACAAATTATTTGTCTATTCTTCTCACCTAGTTGAGAAATGATGACTATTATCTGTGTAGGCAGCTCAAAAATAGGCTATGTTTCCACTGAGAGTTGAACGCATTTGCATCTTCCCTTGACAGTGGTACACAGAGAAGCAAGAGGGAAATGCAAGATAAGGGATGCACTGTGCCTTGCTGGGAAGGGTCTGCTTGGCGGCTGAGGTCGAATGTCTGGGGGTGCGGATGTAACTCTGTGTCACAGTCCTTGAGGACTGGAGACGAAGCCCAGGCAATACTTGAACAGCATGGATAGCCTGGGACAGCTGCCCAGCACCGCCGTCTACGTAGGTGGCAGCCAAGTTACTAGCATAAGCATTTCTTCAGAGAAGCTTAAGAAGCAAAAGAGTCTGTACCCGCCCGTGTACAGAGAATGCTGTCTCAAATACACTGAGTGACTGGGCTTACATATTAGGAGCTGAAAAACACTATTTGCAGGAGCAGAAAATTACAGAAGCACAATGCATGAAGGACTACCACAAATACCCAGGACATCCACATCTCAACAGAAGGGAAGAAAAGCACTGGCTGTTCCTGCTGTTTACTGCCTAGTGATTAGTAGCAACAAGCAAGGCAACGTCAGTTTAAAGCGAAAGGCTTTAAAACCTGGTTATCTACCTTAAAGACTGAAAATTGTATTCTAATAAGGGAGGTGCTTAGATACTAATTAGGTATCAACATGGATTTAGAGTAGGGTCACATAAATGAATATTATAAAGAGTTCAGCCTCATTATAGGCAGTACAAAGAAAGATGAATGTCATATTGCAGGGGCTGGGCCTAAGATGGGTTAAAAATTTTAAAAAAAGCTTCTATGAGTTTAATGAAAGAATCTTTGATCTTACTCCTTTCAAGAATATTGAAGAGGAAAGCAAAGCATTATTTCTAATGGAGAGTATATGAGTATATATTGGAAAAAGATCACAAACCTTTATCTGTTAGGTTAACAAATATCCCTCAATAATTATTTTAGGATTTTTTGAAAATCCCAATGGTTGCACTATTTTGCAACCAGAGTGTCTGTAACCTAATGTTTCATTTCCTCAAAACATAAAGAAAATATCATCTTTTAGTGTTACCAGGAAAAAAATTTGTGGAAAAATGTATTCCCCTCCTCCCGCCACCGCCGAGAAAAGTTATCACACTGTGTCATATAAAGAATCAATCTTAGATACTTGATACATGTGTCATTAATGGACATTTGTTAAAGGATGATTTTATTGAGTGTGTTCTTATGGACTAGGCCCAGTGCTAAGTGCTTTATGAGCATTATCTTATCACAATCATATAAGGATTCTATGATATGGATACTGTTGTTACTGGTTAAGAACCTGAGGCCCAGAGACATAAGTAACTCATCAGAAGAGGTGCTGATGGTAAATGGTAGAGAGGGGAACCCAAACCAGGCAGTCGGAATCCACTTTAACCACTAAAAGTTTTTTTTTTTTTTTTAACATTTTAATTTTATACTGGAGTATAGTTGATTATGGACTTCCCAGGTGGCACAGTGGTAAAGAATCTGCTTGTCAATGCAGGAGATGCAAGAGATCTGTGTAGGTTATATTCCTGGGTCAGAAGATCCCCTGGAGTATGAAATGTCAACCCATTCCAGTATTCTGGCCTGGGAAATCCCATGGACAAAGGAGCTGGTGGGCTACGGTCCATGAGGTCGCAAGAGCTGGACATGACTGAGTATGCACGTGTACACACACAGTTGATTGTAGGAAATTAATACTAATGAAGCTGCTGCTGCTAAGTCACTTCAGTCATGTCCGACTCTGTGCAGCCCCATAGACGGCAGCCCACCAGGCTCCCCCGTCCCTGGGATTCTCCAGGCAAGAATACTGGAGTGAGTTGCCATTCCTTTCTCCAATGCATGAAAGAGAAAAGTGAAAGTGAAGTCACTCAGTCGTGTCCGACTCTCAGTGAGCCCATGGACTGTAGCCTACTAGGCTCCTCCATCCATAGGATTTCCAGGCAAGAGTACTGTGGGTTGCCATTGCCTTCTCCGCTAATGAAGCAGGTATATATTTTCTGATGAATCACAGAATGCGTGCTAAAAGGTCAAATTCGGTTTCCATTTTTAAAACTTACCTTATTTTTCAAAACTTTATTAAAGCATTCAGTTCAGTTCAGTTCAGTCGCTCAGTCGTGTCTGACTCTTTGCTACCCCATGAATCGCAGCACACCAGGCCTCCCTGTTCATCACCATCTCCTGGAGTTCACTCAGACTCTCATCCATCGAGTCCGTGATGCCATCCAGCCATCTCGTCCTCGGTTGTCCCCTTCTCCTCCCGCCCCCAATCCCTCCCAGCATCAGAGTCTTTTCCAATGACTCAACTCTTCGCATGAGGTGGCCAAAGTACTGGAGTTTCAGCTTTAGCATCATTCCTTCCAAAGAAATCCCAGGGTTGATCTCCTTCAGAATGGACTGGTTGGATCTCCTTGCAGTCCAAGGGACTCTCAAGAGTCTTCTCCAACACCACAGTTCAAAAGCATCGATTCTTCGGCGCTCACCTTTCTTCACAGTCCAACTTTCACATCCATACATGACCACAGGAAAAACCATAGCCTTGACTAGGCGGACCTTAGTTGGCAAAGTAATGTCTCTGCTTTTGAATATACTATCTAGGTTGGTCATAACTTTCCTTCCAAGGAGTAAGCATATTTTAATTTCATGGCTGCAATCACCATTACTTCTGCTTAAATATGACATAATTTCATTTTCCTAAATTCCATTGCAATTTGCGTCAAGATTCCTTTTCTTTGGCTACTATAAAGGTTTCTACTTTAGACATTTAAAACTGTTATGGTATGATTGGGTTTCCCTGATGGCTCAGATGGTAAAGAATATACCTGCAATGTGGAAGACTGGGTTCGAAACTTGGGTTGAGAAGACCCCCTGGAGAAGGGAATTGCAACCCACTCCCATATTCTTGCCTGGAGAATTCCATGGACAGAGGAGCCTGGTGGGTTACATACAATCAGACAGTACTGAGTGACTAATATACACACACACACAGAATACAATAGGATAAACTTCTGGAAGTGGAATTAGTGGGTCATCCAGTGTGTGCAGTTGTGATTTTAATAGATATTGCTGAGCTGCCTTGCAAAGAGCTTGTGTGATTTACTCTCCCCATCCACAGTGTTTGATGATGCCTGTTCTCCAAAATCTTGCCAACACTGCGACATTAACCTTTTTGATCTTTGCTAACTTACAGTAAGTACCAAATGGTAACTTAATATGCATTTTTGAATTATGGATCACATAAGCCTCTAATTCACATGCTGGGTGCTCAGTTGTGCTTGACCCTTTGTGACCGCATGGACTGTAGCCCACCAGGCTCCTCTGTCCATGGGATTTCCCAGCCAGAATACTGGAGTGGGTTACCATTTCCTACTCCAAGGGATCTTCCTGGTCCAGGGATCAAACTCATGTCTCCTGCATCTCCTGCACTAGTAGGCAGATTCTTTAACCCTAGAGCCACCTGGGAAGCCCATGAACATCTAAACCAATAATTGAAAGCCACTTGAAAACAAAAGTGTAACAAATATTAAACTACGGTGATACTAAAATTAGGACCTGCAGGGAGAAACTGCAGGAAGAAAACTTAACGTGTTCCAAAATCCTTAAAAGTATCACGAACCACTTTAGGATATGATAAATTGCTCATGGTGCAAAGTATTCAAGAAAAGATGAGGTAGTTGCTCAAAAGGAATGTTGAAGCTAAGAAGATATTAAATAATAGTGGGAAGTGGGTGGATTTGATGGCCTCCCTTCAGCCAAGATAGTCCATGGAAATCCCATCATTGGGTTTACTCCCTGCAATTTGGAGTCATTTTGTAAAAAGAAGGTTCTGACTTGATCAAAAGTCATGATACTTGTGAAAACTTAATAGAGCAGTTCTAGCCATTTCACACTTTTATTTCCTCCAGGACAATCTCTCCCACATAATGGATATTCATTAGGTACCCATTGCTCTATTGCTTATAGTTTGTTCAATTACAAAAAGACCATAGAGTCTTTCAAAACTCCTATTACAAATTTTTATTCTCCTTGCACAGATCAAATAAGGTGGAAGACTTTAAGAAACTTTAATTACAATGGCTGGCACAATCTGACATCATAATCATATTTTTCTCCAAATTCTATCCACACATTTTCCAGCAATTATAGCAGTGCTTCCTTCCCCCTGTATTAGAGAATTAGTCATTGGTGTTTAATCAGGGGAAGGATCATAATTAATCAAAATGCCCATTTAGAAGAACTTGCCAGTGGTCAGGAAGACTTTTTAGCCTTCCGACAAATCTTATCTTGGAAAGCTGAAATAAGCAGATTAAATAAATTGTGCTTTCTCAATTCAAAATGTAATTCTCTAACTTCAATTACAAAGTTTTCCAGAATTCTAAACTAGGACATATATATTCTAGTCTCTATTTCAAGACACATAATCAGATTCCGAAGCAAAAAAAAAGTCAGAACCAAAACTCGGTAACAGCTTTAAATTTGTTCAACACAGAATTATTTTAACATTACTCTCCCTATAGTTGGGAAAATAAGAATCTGTATTCAGACAAGCTCTTAATTGACTGAGAAATCCCATTAGGGTACTCATATGCCTCCATAAATATCCAGATTTCACTATCATCTGAAGATTCACAGAAAGGAGTCACCTAGAAAGGACTGTGATAATGCTAAGTCAGGAGGCTGAAAGTCCATCCTTAGCAACCAAAATTGAGTCCATCAGGCCTCGAGGTAGAATCTTAACTTGGCTTCTTAGTGGTTATAGAATCATCTTCTGCAAACTGTCACTAATAAAAGTAGCTACTGCAATCAGGTAGATGAGCAGGTAGATTGAATTTTAATAATTATAACTGACAAACCACTCAACAGAGTGTTTGGCACATGGCAAATGCCTCCACATATTAGTTTCCATCATATCGCTGTAAGAGAGTCCCACATACATCTCTCAGGAATTACAAGAACTTCAAAATGACACTGCCTGATTCATATCCCTTCCAAACAAACTGACTCTGAGAAATCCTTCCCTTTTTACTTCCCCTCCTACCCTCTGATACTTCAGTCCACTTTCTTCTGCTTCCATCTAGATTATTGTCATCTGGTCTAGAAAAAGTCCATAGTAGACAAAGGGAAGGTAAATGCTCAGGCTTTATCTGCCTGCTGCTGCTGCTGCTAAGTCGCTTCAGTTGTGTCTGACTCTGTACTTTTTATCATATCTCTGCTCCAACTTCTATGATAAAAAGCTTACTCTGTTATGATGAATATACATCAGTATGCATTTGTTCAAACTCATAGAATGCACAGTATTAGAATGAATGAATCATTATGTAAACTATGGACTTGGGTGATTATAATGCGTCATTTGTACGTTCCTCAATTGTAAAAAACATACCACTCTGGTTAGGGATATTGATTACTGAAGAGGCTATACTCATGTATGAGAGCAGGGGAATTTACATCTTCTCAGTTTTGCTGTGAACCTAAAACTTGTCTTTATAAAGTCTAAAATAATTTAAAGCATTAATCAAATAAGAAAAAAAGCACAGTCTGACTTGGAAAAGTTTCCCTATGTTTTGTGAAAAACTGATGTATACTTTGGTTCAATCCAGAGCCAACATTGTGAATTTGGCATTTATTTTTTTAAAAAAACAAGATCTAAGTGAGAAAAGATGTTGGGAGAGTGAGAAAAGATGTTGGAAGAGACTCTCTCCATATTCAGGAGAGAGCTTTCTCATGTCTCTGCACTGGGCACATATGCTTATATCTCCCTTCTGTATCATCACTTCTTCAGCCTCTCACTCGTGCACCGAAAGCATCTCAAATGCAACCACATCCATAAAGTCTTTCCTTTCCTGCTTCCTTACAGTCAATTACTTACTCCTCTGTCTGACTTGATTATCTATGATACACTTCTGTTCAGTGTGGTACTGTAGTTATTTGCTCACATCTGTCTCGCCCATCAGCTCACAGGGGCTTGGGGTTCCTTTCTATCCTGGGCACCTGGTGCAGCATGAATGGTACAGACTGGGTCCTGATAAATGGTGAAGTGAGGCACGGCCCCACTAGAGGGCAGTATTAACGGGGGGAGCAGATTTAGAACCTGATTGTTGTTTACATCCAAATCTGCCTCTTCCTAGTTACTCAAACACCAGATGCCTTAGTTTTCCCATCTGTAAACAGATGATCGTATCTGTCTCACAGACAGGTTGTAGAATTAAATAAATAAGTGCTCGGAGAGTCCTTTGTTCAGTGCCTCCCACGTAGTAAGTGTTCAGCAAACGCCACCTGCTATGGTGATTGCTGTCGCTGCGGCCGTTACGGTGATTTGCCTCTACAGATCCCTCACGTCACTGCCCAGGAAGATCCCAGCAAAGATGCTTCCATTGCTTAGCCTTGGAACTTGGCCAATACACAAGGTGTTCCAGAAGGGAAAAAATACACTCCCAATTTAAAAATGGCTTCAGATAAAAATATTTTAGAGTGCCATCTGTTCATATGCTCATAAAGCCAATTTGATGAAATTCTAAGGAAATATTTAAGTGCTGATATTGTATTATGAAACACCTTTCAATTGGTTGCTGAGCTTATCTGAACAATTTTTGCAGGGCACATGGTCTTTGGATGGGTTATGTATGGAACAAGAAAACTGAAAGCCAAGAATCACTAACCCACTTGCCAAATACTTAATTCAGGCCTCACTCTTAGAACCTTCCAAAAGGAGGGGTGACGTCCAGACTTCTTTTCTTTCCCTGGCAGTACTACCCACCCTGTNTTGCTGAGCTTATCTGAACAATTTTTGCAGGGCACATGGTCTTTGGATGGGTTATGTATGGAACAAGAAAACTGAAAGCCAAGAATCACTAACCCACTTGCCAAATACTTAATTCAGGCCTCACTCTTAGAACCTTCCAAAAGGAGGGGTGACGTCCAGACTTCTTTTCTTTCCCTGGCAGTACTACCCACCAGAGTCCTCCTCTTTCACTCCGTCTTCCCGCTCCCCTCCCCATAATACATACACGATTTGTGATAGCTCCATGTTCAAGCCTACTGCTGGGAAGGTTTTCAGTGCTGATGCTCATAAGGAATGAATGGGTGGGTATAAGTACTATTTTGTGGTAATGATCCATACCACCATCTCCCCACCAAGAGATTCATAAATGGACCACAAGGGTCTTGAGCAATAGCCACTTCCCAGAATTACTCCTACATTCACAACCTGGTTCACTCCATTACTTTTTCCCCTGAGGCATGCTTAATGCTGTCTGTAAAATTTTTTAACATGTCTTTTAAGTTCTTTCAGACTACTGTCTATTCACAAATGCTGTTCAGAAAAAAAAAAAATATATATATATATATATGTTCTTACACAAACAAAATCTCTTTGAAAGTTCCTTCAAGCACTGGCCCATATCCAACTTCTGTTGAATGACTGAGTTTCTCTTTACCATCCACTGCTCTCATTAGCTTCAGAGGAATCTTGAACATTTACAAGAGAAGCACCAAAATTATACCAAATGCCTCCTACTGAAAAACGAACTTTAACTCAGAGCTGAACACTAAAGAGCAGTTCTGGCACATACTTAATCAGATGACAATGATTCATTTAACTTCTACAGAAGAGCAACCTGCTGACCTCTGAAAGAGGATGCAAAAAAAACCCCACAAAACTTGCATTAACCTGCATTATATGATCTTGGCTGCTCTTAAGATATGTTTTACTTTAAAATGATAAGCATCTTCATGGTGCCTTTTCTATATCAATTTTTAATTCAAGTGCTGGGTATAACATTGTGCTTGTTTTGTTCTTAAATCTGTGAACCTGTATGTATATCACTATAATTTAATCAGTTTGAGTAGGTAATTTCTTTGCTACATAAGAGTTCTAGTAGAAGGTGAGAAACTGCTGATACATGGAGTCTAGAAACATAAAGAAGCATTAAACATCTGTCAACTAGAGAAAAAGTGTGTCTAGGGGAAGCTGAGTGGGGAATGGGAAGAAGCTCATTTGTTTTCCCTCTTTCTCCCACTGCTGTTGTTCTTCTCCAGAGAAAATTTCCCATTAAAATCCATCCATTCTTCATTTTTTTTTTTGCACTATACTCAAGCCACCTCAACATCTTACGAAAATCCTATTGAGTCTACTAATCAGTATAGTGGATAAATGATCAGTATTTTTACACGTAGATGTATGACAGTTTACAGAATACTCAATGAGTGTTTGGGTTTGAACCCTACTCTGCCACTTCTACATGGAAGCAGCTGGACAATTTTATTAGCTCTCTGTGTCTCAGTTTCCTTAGTTCTAACAAGGAAATGATGAGTCTGCCTCATAGGGTCATTATGAAGACTGAACGAATTAATACATGTACCTGTTTAAATGAATATCTCTTAGTCAATGCTCAAAAGGCTATCTACGGTAAAAATATTGATAGTTCTATACAGTAACCTGTCTCTCATTTGTCTGTTTCACTGTCATAAGTTTTAAGGCTAGAAAGTAAGTACAAGACCATGCATTCTCCCACACCACCTCTCAGATTAATAACTGAGCCCAGGAATCTTATGAGACCTCTTCTGAGGGGTCATATGAAGTGAAGGGCTAGTTGCCCAGTCGTGTCCGACTCTTTGTGACCCCATGGACTGTAGCCCTCCAGGGTCCTCTCTCCATGGAGTTCTCCAGGCAAGAACACTGGAGTAGGTTGTCATTCCCTTCTCCAGGAAATCTTTTCGACACAAGGATGGAATCTGGGTCTCCTCCACTGCAGGCAGATTCTTTACCATCTGAGCCACGAGGGGGTCATATAGCTGATCACAATCTACGTCAGGGAAATCATTCAATCTACTTATTCTCACCCCATGAATCTTCCAGTGAATGATGCTATGAAGCTAAAAGAAGATTCTGATTTCTATTCCTTTGGGGTAAAAATACATGTTTACTACTATGTCAACATTTGTCAAATTTTTAGATAAAAGTATTAATCTGTGTGCTTTGTGCTTCATCATTCTGTTGTGTCCAAGTCTTTGTGACCCCAAGGACTGTAGCCTGCCAGGCACCTCTGTCCATGGGGATTCTCCAGGCAGGAATACTGGAGTGGGCTGCCATGCCCTCCTCTAAAGTATTAATATATCACCCTAGTCAACAGGGGGTTGACCACATCTTCATCATTATCAAAGCTACTATCATTTCCTGTTCCTGATATTCAAATCATAGGTATTAATACCATCCACACCAAGAAAGCCAAAATATGGAGATATTAAGTAATACAACATACTTTGTAGCAGAGCCGTGATTAAAAGCCAGAATATATGATTCTAAATTCATTGAGCTTCTTGAGGAAATGACTCCACCATGAGAGTGGAGAACATGGCTATGGAGTCCTCTGCTATTCTTGCCTGTCAAGTGTCCATTTCCACTTTTTTTTGGGGGGGGAAGCCCATTCTATCATGATTTGGGAAACTCCCCCTCTCCTTGTGGAAACATTCTCAGTGCAGTCAGCGCTGGGCATGGTGGCTTCACAAAGACCTCCAGTGCTGTGAAAAGGATGGAACCTGATCCAAGCTCAGTGAATCATTCACCCTTGCCCACGAATCTAATTTTTTTTATTTCAACAATCCAAGATTTAGAGCACATTCTCCTTAAACAAGGGCTCAAGACTGGATTCCTGAAGATGCTGTATGCTGAAATTCCTAAATCCTATTTCCCCACTAATAAATTAAGTTTTTGCTAGTGTTTAATTAGAATCAATATCTATTTTTTACTGCCAAAACCCCTGTAACTTATATATACCTGGGCATTTATTTTAAACATAGCTATAAGGAGTGTCTGCAGTGTTATTTATTGATATAATACCCAGCAATAGCCCTTTTCCCCTCAGGTTATCAGCACTTCTCCTCACCTATTCTGGCCCATGTGCTTCAGCTATAAGATCAGTGATGGAAATACGACATAAATTTGTAACATCAGAGCTAAAGACAGGTATTTTTTTTGAGAAACATATTAGGAAGGAATACCTTTCTGGTTACTGTGGTAATGGAGTCACTGTGACTAAGTGAAGACCATTCATTGTAAAGTATACGCAAGACAGTGGAAGAGACCTAAATGTGACAAAGTATTTGAGCCCAGGGGTCCAACAATCCCTAAAACAAGGAACCACCTTGGATTTTTGTATTTTCTAAGAAACTATGTTTCCTGCCTTTTTTTGTGTTGTGAGTTGTATTTATGTCACTTACAACCAAAAGAGTCTGATCTGATACGATAGCCAGTGAAAATTTCTTTCATGATTTGGTTCCGATCCTAACACATGGCGGTGATGCTGCCCTTTTACGCCTTTTAGGAATAACTGTGACTTAAAAAAAAAAAAAAAAACAGCTCCCGTTTGTTGAGTTCTTTGTAATTTTTCAGTGATAGGCACTTTATTTTGACATTGCATTTTAAGAGCAGTCACATCTGCAGGAAGAAGGTAGTATTACTATTCCTATGATGTATGTATATTCCCATGAGAATTTCAAAGGACAGAATAGTATTTTATTTAAAGTTGTACTGAAAGAGGTGGGCACAATCCTAGGTCTCTATGATTTCAATGACTGTACTTTCTGAGGGATAACATAGTGAGTTAAATGAGAAAATGAAAAAAGATGTCAGACACATTAGGGGAGGTGCTCCAGAGGCAACAACTGTACCACTGTCTGCTAGAACTCCAACAACCATGTTGTACAGAGTTGCCCAATTATTCTAGAATGAATGATTGTCCTTTGCTTCAAATGCCTAAGTTATAAACATTCACTCACATGAATTGAATTTTCATGATTTCCCATGGATTAGTATAAGTGGTAAAATCACAAATGGCAAAATGTAACTCAAAAAAAAATCATTATATCTAATACAGAAAATGATTAATACATGACTAAATAAGACTTCTATAGTTAAATAGGCTAAATGTTGCAGGAGATAACTTAATAAATATTAACATGATTTAAATAAAAATTACAACCAAATACTACAGTTGGAATCTATTTTCTTCTAATAATGGATAGGTAATTCGTTAACTTCCAGCAAGTCTTAGTTAAATCAAAATGACCTTCAGAGTGCCCTTTGAATATGCTTAATGATAAGTGAAATTTATTTATGGAAACAAATTAGAGCAATGCTACTGTTAGGCTTTGTATGGTTTGTTCCTGAAACAAATGTTTGTCATGAAGTAATAAAATCCCTTCAAATAGAGTTTTATTATCATGCAAATTCCCCAAGTACAGACTAAAGAGTGTAACACAGCAGGAGGACTTTCAGAAAAACAAAGTAGATAAATGAGAGATTCAACTGAACATAAAGAAGAACAGGGCAGGAGGCTCTTGTTCTATATAATTTCAAAGAGAAAAATTCAAACTCTTTTGATTACCTTTGTTTTGTATACACACTAAGGTGACCTGATGATATGAAACCTTGTATAACCACTTCCCCTTGAGTGCAGAGAGATCATTTTAATCGCTAGACTAGGGCACAGTTACTGGGCATATCATGCCTATGTTTACATATTATGGGACTCCTCCTTAGCACACTGGAGTGAGAGTCTCTTCAGCTGGCCTTGAAGAAGTAATATCCATGGAGAGATCAACATGGAAGGGAACTGTCATGAGTCTTAGACTATGGTGGCCTCTATCTGACAGCCAGTAAAAAGCTGGGGCACTTAGCCACAAAGCAACAAGGAAATGAATTCTGTCATCAGCTTCAGTGAGCTTGGAATTGCATTCTTCCCCAGTCAAGTCTCAGACACTCCAGCCTCGCCTGACACCTTGAATGCAGACATGTAACTTTGCCCTGACTTGTAACTTAAAGTATCTGTGAGGTAATGAACGTGTCTTGCTAAATTTATGGTAATTTGTGACACAGTGACAAAAAATTGATCTACATTCTGTTCTGAAATTTGTGTCGTTTTATATGTTGGATGAGTCTTATATGTTGGAAGACCTGACATATAATAGGTACACAGCAAATATTAAACAAGTGAATGTCATTTTTTTTGAAGCCATAATTGAGAATACAACCTTACCAAGAGAAGGCACTGGTACTCTTCATTTCAAAAAAGACCATGAAGATCTTAGGGCATGATATAAACTTTCTAAACTGCTTACCAGTGATTTTGCTATTCTCATAGACAGCCATATAAATAGTTATTACAAGTGGATTATCAGATGAAGCTTATGTTCTAGGTACCATTTGTAAATTATTGTTTGAGCTCCAGAAATTCAGAATCTCCTTTCAAATAGTTAATGGGACATCACTATCACATAAATGAGATAATTAAATATATGTATTAATTTTTAAAAACTGTTCTGTATACATTTACTCTACCAGCAAACTAATAATACACTAAGAAAATAATCACCTTGCCAATTTGGACATGTCCATTTCTTGCTAATTGATTCAGTTAACATATAGCAGACATTACACCAGATGCTGCTAAGTTTGAGTAGAAAGCATGGTTCAGTTCAGTTCAGTTCAGTCGCTCAGTTGTGTCCGACTCTTTGCGACCCCATGAATCGCAGCACGCCAGGCCTCCCTGTCCATCACCAACTCCCAGAGTTCACTCAGACTCACGTCCATCCAGTCAGTGATGCCATCCAGCCACCTCATCCTCGGTCGTCCCCTTCTCCTCCTGCCCCCAATCCCTCCCAGCATCACAGTCTTTTCCAATGACTCAACTCTTCGCATGAGGTGGCCAAAGTACTGGAGTTTCAGCTTTAGCATCATTCCTTCCAAAGAAATTCCAGGGTTGATCTCCTTCAGAATGGACTGGTTGGATCTCCTTGCAGTCCAAGGGACTCTCAAGAGTCTTCTCCAACACCACAGTTCAAAAGCATCAATTCTTCACTGCTCAGCTTTCTTCACAGTCCAACTCTCACATCCGTACATGACCACTGGAAAAACCATAGCCTTGACTAGACGGACCTTTGTTGCAAAGTAATATCTCTGCTTTTCAATATGCTATCTAGGTTGGTCATAACTTTTCTTCCAAGGAGTAAGCGTCTTTTAATTTCATATTGCTAAATATGTTGCATAAATAAACTGGTATAAATATCTTGAAAAGCAATTTGAAAAGTATGAGTGAAGAATCTGATGGTAAAATTACACTATAATACATTAACCTTACTCTTTCTTAAAATATAAGTGAATAAAAAAGCCAAAAGTAACATTAAAATGAAAATATTAATTTCAGTATTTCCTATTAATGCAAAGAGTAAACTATAATGAGTCATCAAGGAAGCAATTTATATATTATGGTGCACAAACTACTGGTATNATGTTGCATAAATAAACTGGTATAAATATCTTGAAAAGCAATTTGAAAAGTATGAGTGAAGAATCTGATGGTAAAATTACACTATAATACATTAACCTTACTCTTTCTTAAAATATAAGTGAATAAAAAAGCCAAAAGTAACATTAAAATGAAAATATTAATTTCAGTATTTCCTATTAATGCAAAGAGTAAACTATAATGAGTCATCAAGGAAGCAATTTATATATTATGGTGCACAAACTACTGGTATATTATATTAAATAGCTATAAAATTATAATTATCAAAACTAAAGAAAAACATTAATATTTTAGTACATAATTTGTAAGGACACATAAGGCTGAGCAAAACTACTGAGTATGGGATATATGAAATGTTTGATATTTGGGAATAAATGGTGACTTAGGTGTACGTGCCTGCCCCTCTGTATGACTTTTCCCCTACCTCCCACACTATACACACTGCATCAAATACACACCTACCACACTGTCAAAACTCTATAAACGTGCTTCCCAGACGGCATGAGTGGCAAATAATCTGACTGCCAATGCAGGAGACGAAAGAGATGCGGGTTCGATCCTGGGTTGGGAAGATCCCCTGGAGGATGAAATGGCAACCCACTGTAGTATTCTTCCCTGGAGAATCTCATGGACAGAGGAGCCTAGTGAGTCACATAGAGTCGGACACAACAGAAGTGACTTAGCACACATGCATGTGCAGAGAAAAAAGTTCCTCCATAATCGCCGGCACTGAAAACATGTCCACAGATTTTGAGGTACTTTGCTAGGATCAGTGGTTTAGAGAACTAAAGAAATATAATTTCCTTAATGAACACACTCAGTAGTCTCTCTTCTTTTCTTCCATTTCTTAAATAGGAAACAAACAAATACTGGTCAATAGGATTAGCTGTGGAATCCACAAGGACCACTACCCTGCAATTATCTCCTATTTTCAAACAGCAGCTTTTGAATGTAGTGGCTCTAGGATGATCCAAGCCAAGAAAGACATCAAAGAGAAAAGCCAGGAAATATTCCCTGAGATAAAAATAAAAGCAACAGGAAAGAGATAATGACTAGCCATACTCTATAAAATAATGAAGACCCGGTTAAAAATAAAGGTATAAAAAAATAGATAATAGAGTAACTTTACCAACTTGAAGAAGAAACCATGAAGAGATCAAATTCTTTTGCACAGTAACCTGCAGCTACCTCCTCAGTCTCCCAGCTAGAAACAATGGCCATATGTATTTCTATTATCGGGCTCTCCATATTAAGTTGCAACAATAACAACCAAAATTCAAGAGTGTCCTTGTGGGCAATGATATGGAAAAAGGGAGTTTTCTTGCCATGTTTGTAGAGAAGATCAGACCAGAATAGACTTCTCCATGTACAGAAGAATAAACCAAAAATATCCAAACCACGAAAAGCTTCTGTAAAAAGGGATGACTATATATAACTCAAGAAGGAGAAATTTATTTTTGAAAAAACAATTCCTGGTGGGGAAAAAGAACATTGCAGAGACTGTACCCTGTGATTACAACAAAATTAGAAGATAGCGCATGAAATGAGAGATGAACCATGGGACAAAATCTGCGGATACTTTGCAGAACTAAAAGCAGTATCCCTGGAAGCAGTGAAGAAAGTAAGCAATATGGTAGTGGAGATGGAGGCTTAAGCATTCATCCAGTTCCATCCAGAAGGAAAAAAGACAAGGACCCATAAAATAAGAGTTATGAAAGTGAAGTATGAATATCAGAAGAAAACAAAAATTGAGATGTTGGCAGTCCTCAAAGAGTAAATAAAAGGAAGTCAGATAATGATTAATAAATAATACACAAACATTTTCTGAGTATAGATGAAAATTGGAAATATTAATAGCAAAATGTCATATATACAATTATATCAGCATTTATTATGAAGAACAAATATCTAAATAGACAAATACCATAGATCATAGGGAAAAATAAGTTGCTTCCCCTCCAACATTAGTTTAATAATATGAACAAAATTATGAGAAAGAAAATGACTCCAAAATCCACTGTCCAGATATGCTGTCATTTATGTTGATAGCAAGAAATAAATATTCGTACATGTACATATCCAAGTGCTAAGAAAACAAACTGGATGAAATTACTGAAAGACTGGCAATGAACCCAGAAATAATTTTAAAATAAAATGAATTCTAATTAACACTTGTGAAATGTAATGCAAATTGCAAGATCACACCAACAAATCTAGGCTGGAGTAGTGTGTAAAAGGAAACTGAGATCAAGCTAATTTCACTGCCTGCTGTATTAATTTCCTATTGCTAAACAATCACAAATTTAGCATTTTAAAACAATATCCCTTTATTATCTCCTAGTTCTGTAGGTCAGGAGGCTAGTGGGCTTCAGTAGTTTGTCTGTTTTGAGTTACACAGGCTGAAACCCAAGTGTCAGCAAGGCTGACATTCCTTTACAGAGAGCCTGGGGATGACTCTGCTTCAGGGCTGTTGGCAGAATTCAGTTCTTGGTGTTTCTAAGACTGTGGTCCTGCTTTCATGTTGCTGTCAACTGGGGGGGTCAATCTTAGCTTCTGGAACTGCCATATTTCTTAGGTTATGGACCCTCTCTCCATCTTCAAAGCCTTGAGTTGAACTGAGTCCTTCTCATTCTTCCCTCATAGCTCAGATGGTAAAGAATCTCCCTGCAGTGCAGGAGACCCGGGTTCGATCCCCAGGTCGGGAAGATACCCTGGAGAAGGAAATGGCAATCCACTCCAGTACTCTTGCCTGGAGAATCCCATGGACAGAGGAACCTGGTGGGCTGCCGTCCATGGGGTCGCAAAAAGTTGGGCACAACTGAGTGACTAACACACACGTCCTTCAGATACTCTCCGATCTGTTTTAAAGATTTCCCTTCTGCCTCATCTCTTCTCCTCTTCTTCCAGACATGTCTCCCTGACTAACTCTTCTGCGTTCCTCGTCCATATGTAAGGGCTCGCACAGTTACATGGGACCTCTTCAGATCATCTTTGACCATCTACCTAGCTTAATATCAACTCATGTCATTTGCAAAATCTCTTTACAGCACCACTTAGTGTCTGAATGATCAGAGGACAAGCATCTTGATGGAGGAGGTGGGGGCAGCTTGAAATCCTGCCAATCACATCTAGTAAAGGAAATATTCAGATGTATTATCATATTGTTGGTGGTGATTCATAAATATAACTTCAAGATTTTTTTAACTTAAAGGTAATTATTATGAAATTTAAAAATAGGATTTGTCTCCTTCAAATCATTCAAGAGAAATGAGAGAGCAAACCAGACAGCAACGTAGATAAAGGAGAACAGAAGGAAGTAAATATGTAACAAAAACACTAGGAGAAATAAAATGTATTATTAGAGACAATGTGTGAAAACAAGTACAGAATATAAATATAAAAATACTAGATGAAAATGTGGAAGGCTATTTAAATACCCACAGAGTGAGAAGCACTTATGATATACAGAATTCATGTAAAAGGAGATTGGCTATGCCAACTAAATAAAAAGAAAACATCTACATATCAAGAAACAAAATGAAAGACACAGTGGAAAACTATTTGTTGCATGGTTCCTACAAATCCAAAGGGGGTGGGGTGGGAAACTCAGTGGAAAAATAGGCAAAGGAAATGGATGGAGCGTTGACAGAAAAACATACAAAAAATTTTTTTAAACATTTAAACAGCTGTTCAGCTTTAGCTTTACTCACTAGAAGAAAAATAAAGTTTGAAACAGAGATTCTATCTTTAGCCTGTCAGAGTAGTGAAACAAAAATGCCTGATGTGTATTTTGTAAAGGAAACATCTCTTTCATTGCTGCTGGGAGTTAAGATGCATAAAACCTTAGAGCAGGCTGACTGAGCAATATCTCTCTTTTTTCTCTTTTTAAAATAAACTATTTTAGAGCAGTTCTGAACTTACAGAAAAGTTGTGAAAACGTCTGCAGACACCTCACACCTGATTTTCCCTGTTATTAGTATCTTACATAAGTATGGTACACGTATCACAACTAATGAACCAGTATTGATGCCTTGACCACACCACACATTATTATGATTTCCTTATTATGTCTAACATCCTTTTTTCTGTTCTAGATGAATCAGTTCAGTTCAGTTCAGTCGCTTAGTCGTGTCTGACTCTTTGCAACCCCATGAATCGCAGCACGCCAGGCCTCCCTGTTCATCACCATCTCCTGGAGTTCACTCAGACTCACGTCCATCGAGTCTGTGATACCATCCAGCCATCTCATCCTCTGTAGTCCCCTTCTCCTCCTGCCCCCAATCTNAGACTGCAGCCACATGGCAGAGCAGTTCTCCTGGGTTCCCTTACTCTCCTGCTTTCCCAATAAAATCTCTTGCTTTGTCAGCACATGTGTCTCCTCGGAAATTCATTTTTGAGTCTTAGACAAGAGCCCAGTTTTGGGCCCTGGAAGGGGTCCCCCTTCCTGCAACACTACTGAGGTGTAGTTGTTTCCAGGTCCTCTCAGTTGACACGAACAGAGCAAGAAAATGTGTGTGTACACTAATTCACATGTATAAACATAGCTATAAATATTTCTACGTGTAATCATCTGTGACTACAATAAACTAAACATGAATTTATACTGATGTCTCCAACTGTACTCAATTACCACACTATTTACCATAACATCCTATTTCATCAGTGACAACAATGCCATTTAAAAATAAATACATATCCAACAATTTCAATCATACAGACCGATTCATACATGTACAAAATGACATGCAAAAACACATTGACTGTAGCACTGTGATAACAGTGCAGATGTGAAAATAAGAAATATTTTTAATTTCAGTAGAAATCAAAATAATGCTAATTGAGGCAGTATCTTGTGTTACCTAAGAGATTTTTGAGGCTGAAAAACACTGATAATACTCAGTAAATTGATGTCACCTGTGCTGTTCAGACTGTAAGTCCATAAGAGACTTCTGTTGGAATGGGAAAATGTACATCAAATATTTAAACATACATACGCTTTTCA
Source organism: Oreotragus oreotragus (assembly GCA_006410675.1). NCBI lineage: Eukaryota > Metazoa > Chordata > Mammalia > Artiodactyla > Bovidae > Oreotragus > Oreotragus oreotragus. The sequence continues at coordinate 366,650 of SJYX01000369.1, forward strand.
ATCAAATGAATTTCTAGGAATTTATGTTAAAGAATAATCTGGGATTTTTGAAGGCTTACCTATAAAACTAACTGGTACAAAGTCAGTCACATCTCTGTCATACATGGTCACGATAAGATACAGCCTTGAGTTCAACAATAGGATTTGGCTAAAAATATCCTGGTAAAGCCATATAATAGGTGTAATACTATAGTACTTAAATCACAATTTTTAAAGAAATACAAATCTTGGATAAGAAGCATATCAGAGGATGACTGCATTATTGTAAGTCCTAAGAGAAACATCACAAAAATTAAATAATGTAGGGTTTATTTTCAGAGAAGGTGATGGCACCCCACTCCAGTACTCTTGCCTGGAAAATCCCATGGACAGAGGAGCCTAGTAGGCTGTGGTCCATGGGGTCGCAAAGAGTCGGACACGACTGAGCGACTTCCCTTTCACTTTTCACTTTCATGCATTGGAGAAGGAAATGGCAACCCACCCCAGTGTTCTTGTGGGGGAGCTTGGTGGGCTGCCGTCTATGGGGTCACCCAGAGTTGGACACAACCGAAGTGACTTAGCAGCAGCAGGGTTTATTTTAGAGTGTATGTTTTATTTATACACATAAATATATACACACACACTTACATATAAATCCCTATGTACATGTGAACAACCATTACCTTTAAGTTTAGGAGTTATAAGTCATTTTAAATATGAAATATAATTTTATGTTATAAAGTGTTTTTTCATTTTATAGATACTTATAAAAATTTTAAAGATTTCATCATGTGCACATATTACTTTTGCAATTAGCATATATGTATGTGTAAAGAAGAAAATCCTCAATAAAACATAAATAAAGGACTATGAGTGACTATGGTTTTCACAATTCTATTTTTATTTCAATGTCTTTTAAAGGAAATAAAAAAGTATAACAACCTCAGTGATTTATGATTTTTTCCTTCAAATTTTAGGTTTGGGTAATCATTTCCATTTTAAAAAGTCTATAGTAAGAACCTGAACCTGAATGGAAAAATCAGTTGCAGGTAATAAGGCTGGAGAGGACAGCCAAGAAGCCACAGGG